>VMDO01006234.1:0-102623 GCA_007922755.1 Pedetes capensis | reverse complement strand
TTAGATAGGAAGGGGGGAGGGGGGAAACATAGAGGAGGATAAGGGGTAACCTATATGAATAATGCTTATCAAATTGCATATATGAAAATTGTCACAACGAAAAGTATGTCAAAATGAATCACATTATGATGTACATTAAAAATTTCTAATTAAAAAAAAGAACATTGAAAAAAAATTCTAAGGGCTTAATTAGCACTTATATGACAGAAAAATGGACAAACATCAAATGTATTTTTATATTGCAACACATCTATATACCACTTTGGTGGTTTTTAAATTAATTAATGATAAAATTAGTTCATACATTTTTGTATACCACCATATTTATATTAAATGTTTTTTCCAGTTTGTTTTAAGTGATCTTTGAAAGGATAAAAGGTTATACTTTTTATCAGTTAGCACCAGGATGTTCCTTTGTGATTCATTCTTTTTATTTGAGAATGTCTTCTACTTAGAAATGAGTTTACTATTCACTTGCATTTTCCTCATTGTTCATTTCTTAAAATATTTTATTGGTACATATATGAAATTATCATAACAAACCCATTATTTTGTACAATTAATATATACTAAGAATTAAAAACTTATTTTAATCTATATGTAGACTATTTGTATTACAATAGATGATAATTGTGTACTTTTTTCATTAGCTAACTAACTTTTAGCCTGCAGCCGTAGCCCTGTGGCATCCGATCGCGTCAGATCTCGGAAGCTAAGCAGGGTCGTGTCTGGTTAGTACCTGGATGGGAGACCGCCTGGGAACACCAGAAGCTGTAGGCTTGGGAGAAGGACCTGGCAACCACCTCCCAAAAATCAATCTGCCATTGAAAACCCTATGAACAGCAGAGAAGCAATGACAATAGTGTTTCCTCTGTTGTACAGAGGGCCGCTATGAGTCGGATACCGACTCGACGGCACCTAACAACAACAACAACAACTAACTTTTAGTGTTACCAGTTTGAAAATTCTTTATTAAGTTTCTCAAAATTTTTGTTGTTGTTGTTGTTGTTGTTAGGTGTCTGTCGAGTTCGTATCCGACTCATAGTGACCCTCATAGGGTTTTCAATGGCTGACTGTTTCGGGATTGCCTTGAGAGTGGATTGCCAGGCCCTTCTCCCATTTTTACGGTGCTGGGAATTGAACTCAGGACCTCAGAGACTGCAGCGCAGTGCTCTACCAACTGAGCTAAATCCCTCAAAATTTTTATGTAAAAGAAAATGTGTTTTATTATAGTGTTTTATGGGAGGGGAAATTTTTAACAAGAATGTCATGTTTTGGAGGAATTATTAGGGGAATAGGTTAATAAGAAAATAAGTGTTTTACTTTAATTATAACCAAATTAATTCTCCTTGTCCATTACTATAAGACTAAATACTTGTTTTTTAAACTTCCCTGTAACATTCTTATTCAGGTTGTTGTGAAAATCTGACTTTTTGACATATTTTATTGTGACATTTTGGGTATGTTATTTGATTCTTTTTGTTTGTGGTTTACATAAGTTATTGTAGACAAGATCCAAACCTAAGAAAGAGGATTAGAGCTGGGCATGGTGGCGCATGCCTGTAATCCCAGCGGCTTGGGAGGCAGAGCCAGGAGGATTGCAAGTTCGAGACCAGAGGAAGTCTGTGTAACTTAGCGAGACCCTGTCTCAAAAAGTAAAGGAAAAAAAAGGGCTAGGGGTGCAGCTCAGTGGTCCAGCACTTGCATAGTGTGCAAGCGTGAGGCCCTGGGTTCAACCCCTAGTACCTCAAAAAAAAAAAAAAAAAAAAAAAAGAGGATTAGAATATCAGGTATGAGAAAACCTGTTTAAATATCTAGAGCAAAATTCCTAATAAAAATGATAATGAAACAGTTTCTTCAGAACTACAGCAATTTTGATATTTCTAACTAAAGATTATGATGCAGCAATAAAAATTATTAGCACAAATTATAAATTTAAAAAATTAAGGTATCTCTCTCACAACACCCACAAATTTCAGACATTCACATGCAAATCCACTATATATTACATCAAGTAAAATTCCATTTACCTTATTTTGTCCACACATAGTACCATCATATACATAGGTCCTATCCTTTTTTGCTGATACTCTTAAATGTGCAGACAGACACACATGTCCTTGAAGGTAAGTATACTGCAGATCATGATCTGGCAAATCTGCAAGTTCTGAATGCATCCAATTACAAACTAGCTTTCCACAGTGGACGGAACTGGCAACGTCAGAAAAAGTTACGTATTTGTCACTTAGGTATATACCATGTTAGGTTAGTAACAATTCAAAATATACAGATAATTCAAAATGTTACTCAGAGCATATCAACAAAGCTATTCAGAATATACACTATCTTTTGAAGTAAGAATGCCTAAACTATCTGTAAATACTAAGTTCTCTTTTGTATTACATGACTCTGCAGTACACACAGAACACATACACATGGAAAATGTATAATTTACTTAATACATACTCAAATTTACAACGGTCACCACAGTTTCCAAATTTGTCATGATGAAAATTTACTTCTTCTGAACAAAGATAATTAGGACCCTTAGCATCTGAAAAAAAAAAAGTTCCAGTTACTTATACTAAAAAATTCACTTAAAGCTTTTAAAAGTGTAGGAAGTCAATACAGAGACATGCAGACAATGTCTAGTCATTGGTATATACTATACATTTTGGTGCCACTTTCTGCCTGTACAAGGAGGAGAAACAACTAAAATCTACCCAAAACAGGAAAATTTTTACTGTCGTACAGAAATTGAGAAACCAGTCAATTTTTTTCTATAAAACAATATTCTAAGTATCTACTTCCATTGCACCAATCATCCCCACTTTGACTCATGTTCTTCTTTTTACTTTATAGTTACCAAGTACATTTTATTTTTTGACATCAATCAAAGTTACTTTGATTTACAATTGTATTTTCAAATGTAGATGTAAAACAACATTTCCTTGTATGGCTATAGGATGGACTACTGACTCAAACTGTAGTTTCAAAAAAAAAAAAACAGAAAAAAAGATATAACTAGTACATTTTCCAAATATGTCTGTACACTGTCTATCCAGGTCTCGGCAAATTCCTTGAAAACATAAGGCAGACTTATTATTGCATAGTTCTAAATCAGCAGATTTTACATCAGGTACACAATACTCAGATGTTCCATTGCAATACTCTGGAAAATCACACAAATCTTTACTTTTCCTACACAATTTTCCTCTTTCAGCTATCTGTGAGACAAAAAACAAACATATATATTTGTTATGGTCAATCAGGGTTTTCTTTTGCAACCAAGAGTTAATAGTAAAGTTAGGAAGAACAGGATTTGTCTAATTTTTTAATATACTGTACACTATAAATTAAAAAAGAAGATGCAATGACTTATTTGTACCACAAAGGGAGAAAGTATGCTTGAGAATTGTTAAACAAAAACAAGGCTATCCAATAGATATGTAGAATAAAAATACATGAAGTTATTTATAATACTCATCTTCTAATTAATCTTCTTAAATATTGTTTACTTTTGTTTGCTTGACCATAGGGCAAGGCACAATGTATGAATACATAATTGGTATAATATGGTACCAACTATTTTTAATCACCCACAAGAATACCTAAGTACTGGATAGAAACATATTCACTTCAATAAACTGTTAGAAAATATACTGGCTCAAGTTCTGTTTTTCATATCTTCCTACATGGTATTATGTCTAAAGCGAAAATTTTTAAGAAAAAATACCTGGAGCAAATCTCTAAATTTTAGGTAGGCTTTGGTAGAAGCTCTCCTATTTGAAAGAAGGCAAGAAAAAAAATAGGGAGCATTTTGTACTTATGGCAAATAAAAAAGAGAACAGAATGTAAGTCACGTGTGAGCTTTTCAATGACAGCAAAAGACAAATTCTAAGCCATCATGCATAACAAAATTAATATAGACTGAAATATTACATAATTAATGTAGACTGAAATATTACATTTATGTGTTATCAATGAGGCCCCCTCTAATTACTTGTACTGGAAATGTTCATTCTACCAAATATAGCAATTGTCTCCATTCTAAACAACTACCCATTAGCATGTAGGGAGACAAGGATGGGCTGTTCAAAAAACCCTTAGTACCCAAATAATTTGGAATTAATATGGCACACAATAACTAGAGAGGTCTTTAGTAAAGATTGAAACCATACACTGAAAAGCAGAGATATGAAAGATAGTGCAAGACACCTAGGACAGCCTTTGAATAAGAGTCAAGTGTGGAGGAATTGAGGTTTCTCTTGTTTACCATCACAAGAATTTAATTAATTTGAAAGAAATGATATAGTATAATGACAGAATATATCCTTAATATATACCCCTGGGTGGAATAATACATGTTATCTAAAAGCATTCCCTAAGGAATATTTAAAGACACACAAGAAATATCCACATATGATTAAGAAATATAACAAAAAAGCTCAGTGGGAGAATTATGAATTAAACTATTTAATAGATGTGTTCAAAAGAAGCTAATAAATGAATGCACATGAATACAAAAAATTCATGTAAGAAAATAGAGTGATAATACTGAAACCTTACCAAGCAGGTTTTATTATTACAGCATTTCCCAGTGCCACACTCTGCAGGTGGAATCAAATTGCAATCTAAAGGATTGCAGCATTTTTTATGAGTGCACTCCTAAAAGTAAACATAATCAAGTTAAGCATAGGCATTTTCAACCAGCTATATGATTTATGTATTTTCAAAATATAGTCATATGCTGCATAATAAGTTTTGGCTACTCTACAAACATCTTCCAGGTAATACAGTCATGCGCTGTCAACAAAAGATCACATAGAAGACATGGTCACATAAGATGGTGATGGAGCTCAAAATACTATTGCAGAATATGACACTGTAGTGATCATAACTTCAAAATATAATGCAGACTGATGTGTTGTGGTGATGCTTGTATATACAAGCTGACTGGGTGGTCAATCAAATACATCTATGTACAGTCCATAGTACTTCATAAGGATAATAAATGACCATATTAGTGGTTTATGTATTTACTATACTAGGCTCTTTGTCATTATTTTAGAATGCACTCCTTGTACTTATAAAACAATTTAATGGTAAACAACCTCAAGCAGCTCCCTCAGGAAGAACATGCCAGAAGAATATGGTCATTATTATCACAGGGATGACAGCCTCATGTGAGTTATTGTCCCTGAAGACCTGACATTGGGTAGGATATGGAGGTGGGAGACAGTGATATCAATGATCCTGACTCTATGCAGTCCAGTTCTAGCCTCATGTGTGTATTTTTGTCTCAGTTTTTGCCAAATTTTAAAAAATTTAAACAGTTTAGTAGACAAAGGATTATAAAGGATAGGAACTATTTTGTACAACTGTATAATGCCTTTGCTTTTAAGCTAAGTATTATAACAGAAGAGTCAACTAGTGAAAAAAATTCATAAGGTAAAAGTATTACAGGAATCCAATGTTCATTTTTTATTGATAAAAGAAAACTAAGCCAGGCATGGTGGCTTATTCCTATAATTCCCATGACTCAAGAGGCTGAGGCAGGAGGATTGTGATTTGGAGGTCAGAGGCAGTTTGGGCAACTTAGCAATACCCTGTTTCAAAAAAAAAAAAAAAATTAAAAAGGAGCTGAGGGTGCAGCTCAGTGGTAAAGTACTAGCCTAGCATGTATAGGGCCCTAAGTTCAACCCCTGGTTTGAAAAAAAAAAAAAAGAAGAAGAAAGAAAGAAAATAGACATTATGACTTAGTGCAGCTGAAGTGTACAGGGTTCCAAAGTTTACAGTAGCCCAATATCCTAGTCCCTCACATTTGCTCCCCATTCACTTAGTGACTCACCCAGAACATCATGCAATCCTACCAGCTCCATTCATGGCACTTGGCCTATATAGCTACATCATGCTTCATCTTTTATATCATACTTTTACTGTACCTTCTTTATGTTTGGACGTGGTTAGATACATAAATACCATTGCTTTACAATTGTCTATGATATTCAGTGCAGCAACATTCTATACAGAGTTTTAGCCTTTGAGAAATCAGCTAAACCATACAGCCTACATACACAGTAGGCTGTATCATTTAAGTTTGTGTACTTCACACAACAAAATTGCCTATGATTGCATATTAAAATATGTCTCTAACTTAATTAGCTTTTAACATCTGTACTTATTTTTTTAACACCACTTCATTTAAACTTAATATAGCTTCCCTTCCTGTTGTTGTTAGGTGCCATCAAGTTGGGTCCTACTCAAAGTAATCCTCACAGGGTTTTCAATGGCTGACTGTTCTCGGGATTGTTTCGGGAGTGGGCTGCCATACCCTTCTCCCATTTTTGTGGTGCTTGGGATCAAACCCTGGTCCTTAGAGAGTGCAGAGCAGCACTCTACCAACTCAGCTAAACACCTGCCCTGATCATTTCCCTGTTGAAAAAAAAGATGGTAATAAAATTACTCATAACATTTCAAAAAATGAATCAATCATTCAAAGTATTGTTAATATTTGTTGATACCTAGCTATTGTTGCCGATGCTAGGTGCCGTGGAGTGTGTCCGACTCATAATGACCATTATAGAGTTTTATAGGAAGAATCAAAAATGTTCATGATTTAATTATCCTTCTCTATACCTCCAAAGAATATTAGAAATTGAAAGGTTGAAAAAGAACATATATTCGTTGAAAAAATGAATGAATAATTGTTATTTCTGTAATTTTACAAAGGAAAGAAATTTAAATCCAAGTATATGAACACATGGAATTATACTTTGGATAAACTGTAAATTAGTTGTTTACTGAAATCCTGCTAAATACCAGGAACAGCACTAATCATGGTAAATAGAGATAATAAAATAACTGCTTTACTTGCATTTAAATGCATTTACTTGCATTATCTCCACCTAGTAAGCATGTACTAATTAACATAGTAAAAAGCTGGAACCACACTCTTTAACATAGGAAATTGATAACATTTTTCTGTGTGTATCATGTATGTACATACTGGGAGTCCCAAAACACCTATACACCTAGGGGTGCCAAAAATTATATATATATTTTAAGAGATGTTATCTATCTATTACTTTTTGAAGTTGAATTAAATTGCAGGAAACAATATGTACCATGATGTTCTTTCAAAAAATAGCATTAATCAAATGAATGTTAGTACCACCATGTAACAGGCAGGACTTTTAGGGAAAATTCCAGAAGTATGCTTGTTGTTCAAGAGCACAAAACCATTTTGAAGTGGTATTTTAAATTCAAGCACGTTACAACCATGGACCTGTGATTACACAACAGAACCTCCAACATGCCTAACAACTGCCTGCATTTGTGATAAGTTTGAGTCACACAGTACTGTGTGTGATGTGCAGTAGGGAAGATTTAGGAGGCCTCACATAGCAACAAGTTCTGCTCCTTCTGCCATGGGAATCATTTTGAGCACCTCTTATAATTCCAAAAGTCAAAGGTGACTTGTATCCATCCTGTAATATTGATATGTTGAGTATTATAATTTTAAAGCACTTTTATCCTTTCTTAAAATGTGTATACTAGCTGGGTGTGGTGGCACACGCCTGTAATCCCAGTGACTCGGGAGGCAGAGGCAGGAGGATTGGAAGTTCGAAACCAGAGGTAGTCTGCGTAATTTAGTGAGACTCTGTCCGGAAAAGTAAAAAATAAGTAAATAAATAATGGGCTGCGGGGTGGGGGGATGCGGGGTGCATCTCTTTGATCCAGCACTTGCAAAGCATGCAAGTGCCAAGCTCTTGGTTCAAACCTCAGTATGGCAAAAAAAAATAAACCAAAAAACAAAAAAAAAAAAGTGTATACATTTTTGGCACCCTGTTCGTGTGCATATGTGATATATATATATATATATATATATATATATATATATATATATATATGCCTACAGCTGTAACCCTGTGGCATCCGATCCTGTCAGATCTCGGAAGCTAAGCAGGGTCGGGCCTGGTTAGTACTGGATGGGAGACCACCTTGGGAACACCAGAAGCTGTAGGCTTGGAAGAAGGACCTGGCAAACCCCTCCCAAGAATCAATCTGCCATTGAAAACCCTATGAACAGCAAAGAAGCACTGACAATGGTGTTTCCCCTGTTATACAGAGGGTCGCTATGAGTTGGATACCGACTCGATGGCACCTAACAACAACAACTATATATATATATATATATATATATATATATATATATATGAAATAATTTGTTCCATGTGATTTTTACAGGGCTATACAGTACCAAAACTCATCAAATCAAATGTTTAACATGAACCTCACCAAAGAATTCTAAGTTATTAAATAAAAAGTAAATTGTCTATAGCCATATCACCCTAGCATTCAATTCTGGCTGATTCAGAAGCTAAGCAACGTTGGCCTAGTTAGTCTTTCTACAGGAGACCACCCAGAAAACCAGGTGCTGCAGGCTAGGGGGAAGGACTTGGCAACCCACTCCTGAAACAATCCACCATTGAAAACCCTGTGAATACCAGGGAAGCACTGGCATAGTGCTGGGCATGGCACAGTGTCAGGGAGTGTTTCATCTGTTGTACATAGTGCCTCTATTAGTGAGACTCAACAGCACCTAACAACACCACCATAAAGTAAAGTGAGTAAACTGGGCCAGGCGCTGTTTAGGCATTGGGGGTGCAGTGGTGTTACATACAGACAGGTCTGCTCGTGCAGATCCTATCTTGTGATTTGAAGACAGACTAGGTGGCTGTAGCCACCAAAATCTGTTCCCAAATGTTACTAATGAAGGAATTTTAAGTTCTTTAATTTGCTGATTATTTACATTTAATAAGCAATATTTTCTCTTCAAATTATCTAGTAGTTCAACATATGCCAAATATGTTCAAATTTGTCTTTAAAAGGTTTTGTTTTTTATTTCTTGATTTTTCCATGTATATTTTTCACCAAAAATACACCAGCATAGATACATTTAAAGTGATTTGAACTGAGCTTTATAGGCCATATTGTTTTTATTTATAAAGCTTTTCTAGCTGGGCACGGTGGCACAAGCCTATAATCCCAGTAGCTTGGGAGGCAGAGGCAGGAAGATCGCAAGTTCGAGACCAGAGGCAGTCTGCGTAACTTAGCAAGACCCTGTCTCAAAAAGTTAAAAAAATGGGCTGAGGGTGCGGCTCAGTGGTCCAGCACTTGCAGAGCATGCAGGTGCAAGGCCCTGGGTTCAACTCCCAGTACTGAAAAAAAAAAAAACTTCTCTGTAGTTAAAGTATAGTTGGTTATCTTTAAAAAGTAGATTGCACAATGACTGTCTCATAAATTACTATTTTGTTGTAAGTGGAGTTCTGTTTGTTGTTATTATCATTATTGTATTATTTTAGAGTAGTGGTTTAGCAAGAAATTAAGTGTTCAAAAGAATTGTTTCTGAAGTAGACTTTAAAACAGTATTAATATCACTTATTCCCTGCGATTTGTGAGTTAAGATAGGAAACACTAAATTTAAGAGTTAAAAGTTTTCATGTCTACATTCTTAGTCATTTGCTTTTTGATACTTTAACCTCTTATGACTGTTATATTGTTATATATAAAAGGATACCTTAATGTCATTTGACAAATATTATTGCATGACGATTTCAACATATGTACTGGATGCTGGCATCATTTGAAACCTAAGAAATTCACTGCCTGACCTAGAATATTAGTGTAAATAAACATCACAGAACATTATGGTGTGTGAGAAAGGGACTGACATTTAGTATGTCATTCACTAAACATTTACGAGGCATCAACTTTGTGCCAAGAAGAGTAGAATGCAGCTCCTTCCCTGATAGGCTTATGGGAGAGATAAGTTTAGAATCAAATAGTAATAGCAATGCAAAAGCAGAAACAAGAGGAAAGCTCAGAAGAAAGTAATTAATTTTGTGTTATGAAATCAGGGAAGACTTCTGGAAGACATCATATTTAACCCTAATCTTGAAGGATCTCTACAAATTAGACAAACTAGAAGTAGAAAGTCACCATAGATAAAAGAAACTCCACATGGAAAGAACTTGGGAAGGCCTCTGCTAGGTAATAGCTTTGTAAGGCTTCAGATATATGAGCAAGGGGATGTTTATAAGGACAGAAGCTGGAAAAGTAGCCTTGTCATGCTATACAGATGGTGTTTTATAGAACCAGTGGTTTCTAGCAGCACTATCCAAAACAGTTTGTGGTAAAAGAAATGTCCTCTGTGCTAGTCAAAAAAAGGTGTCAAGGTAATTCAATAGGAAAAGGATAGTCTTTCCAACAAATGAGGCCAGAACAATTGCTGTAGGTGCCATTGAGTCGTGTCTGACTCATAGCGAGCCTTGTAGTGTTTTCGATGGGTGATTGTTTCAGGATTGCCTTGGGAGTGGATTGCCACATCCTTCTCCCATAGAACAATTATATATCCATATTAAAAAAAAAAAAAAGTACTGCCCTGACAGGTTCACAGCAGAATTTTATCAAACTTTCAAAGAAGAATCAATACCTATCCTCCTCAAACTATTTCAAAAAGTAGAAAAGGAAGAGCACTCTATAGAGAACTGGCCTAGAGAGGCAGCCTGCCTCAAGGCCTATCTGGCTGACCTGGAGGACCTGAACTCATTTCCAGGGCAAGATGGCCCCCATAACACTTGCCCTACATCCTGCACCTTTTGGGCACTGAGCTCTCCAAGATGGCTCTGGCACCTAACTGTGTCCTCCAGCCCTCGGCACCTGATTGGCCCCTTACTAATTAGCCATACAGCCCATGAGTGGCTAACTAAGGGACATCCCTGATTGGTCCTATTCTCAAACCATCATTTGCATGTCCTACCTGATAGGCCAAGCCCCTTTCACCCCATATGAAGTGGCAGTCTCTGATTGGCTGGGTTAGGGAATATAAGCCCGGTGCACAGGGCACTCAGGGTCCACATTGACCCTCCTGAGGGAGAAAGAGGTCCAACCATCAACCCAGACAAGAAAGCAATAAAGAGCTGTTATAGAATAACACTGGGAGTCAGGATTGTCATCCTTCGAAGCCAGAAGCAAGGAGCCAGCATGAGCGTAAATCTCTGAGCTTGCCTTTCTCAAGGGTTTTCAGAGTAACTGTGGGCATATGTTTCCTTTCCAGGTGGTGTGGCTCTCAGGCAATGCTCACCAGCCAATGGGTCTTCAGCAGCTGAGCCTTGCTCTCCACTGGTGGCCAATGGCCAGAGTGAGTCCAGTAGCGGATAGTGACCCACAGCACTCCCAAACTCATTCTACAAGACTGTCATCACCTTGATATCAAAATTGGGCAAGAACACTTCTAAGAAAGAACACTACAGACCAATTTCCCTAATGAACATAGATGCAAAAAAATCTCAACATAATCCTGGCAAACTAAATTCAGCAACACATGAGAAAGATCATACACCATGATTAAGTTGGCTTCATTCCACAGATGCAAGTCTGATTCAACATATGAAAATCAATCAGTGTAATTCAACCTATCAAGAGACATGCAGACAAAAAAGACATAATCATCTCAGTTGATGCTGAGAAGGCCTTGGACAAAGTGCAACACTTATTCATGATTAAAAACCCTGGAGAAGATAGGCATAATAGGGAAATACCTCAACATCATAAAGACTATTTATGACAGACCTATAGCCAATATCATATTAAATGGAGAAAAACTGAAACCATTTCCTCTAAGATCAGGAACAAGATAAGGATTTCCACTCTCTCCTCTCTTATTCAATATTGTGATCAATCAGAGCAGATCCATCAGACAAGAGAAAAAAATCAAAGGGATATAGATAGGCAAAGAAGAAGTCAAATTATCCATATTCATGAATGACATACTCCTTTACCTACAGGACCCACAAAACTCCACTAGAATAATCTAAGATCTAATTAACTCCCTTATCAAAGTAGCAAGATACAAAACTAACACTCAGAAATCATTAGCCTTTCTTTACACCACTTGTGAGCAAAAAGAAAAGGAAATTAAGTCAATAATCCCTTTCACAAGAGTCTACCAAAAACTTAAATACTTAGTAATCAATCTAACCACAGATCCTGCAGTTATCTACAAGGAAAATTTCAAAACATTAAAGAAAGAAATTGCAGAAGGTATTTGAAGGTGGAAGGACCTCCCCTGCTCATGGAATACAAGAATCAATATTGTAAAAATGGCTATACTACCAAAAGAAACTTACAGACTTAATGTAATTTCCACTAAAAATCCTAATGACAGACTTTGCAGAAATAGAAAACATAATCCAAAAATTCATATGGAAATACAAAGGACCATATATTGCCAAAACAATCTTAAGCTGCAAAACCAGTGCAGGCAGGATCACAATTCCTGACTTTAAACTATACTACAGGGATACAGTAGCAAAAACAGCTTGGTACCATCACAAAAATAGGATTGTGGACCAATGGAACAGAAATGAAGACCCAGAGATACACTCAAGCAACTTCAGCCACCTGATCTTTGACAAAGGGGCTAAGGACACAAAATGGGGGAAGGATAGCCTCTTTAACAAATGGTGCTAGGGAAATTGGATATTCATCTGCAGAAAAATGAAAACTGACCCATGTCTCTCAATTTGCATGAGAGTCAGCTTGAAGTGGATAAAAGACCTCAACATAAACCCAGAAACTTTAAAACTACTCGAAGAAAAGATAGGAAACATGCTCCAACACATAGGCATAGGAGAGCATTTCTTTAGCAAGGCTCCAATTGCTCAGGAAATGGCACTAAGAATTGACAAATGGGATTACATGAAATTAAAAAGCTTCTGCACAGCAAAGGAAATTATCAACAGAGTTAAGGAAGAGCCCACTGAATGGGAAAAAATCTTGACATCCTATATATCTGGCAAAGGACTGATTTCTAGAATTTACAAAGAATTCAAGAAAGCAAATCCCAAGATAATAAATAACTCAATATACAAGTGAGCAGAGGAAATGAACAGAGTTCTCAAATGAGGAAATTCATAAGGCCAAGAAACACATGAAAAAGTGTTCAATATCCCTATCCATTAGGGAAATGCAAATCAAAACAACTCTGAGATTCCACCTAACTCCAGTAAGAATGGCCAAGATAAACAAAACAAATAATAACAAATGCTGGAGAGGATGTGGAGATGAAGGAACCCTCTTACAGTGTTGGTAGGACTATGAATTGGTTCAACCACATTGGAAATCAATATAGAGATATCTCAGAAAACTAAAAATAGAACTTCCATATGACCCAGCTATACCACTACTGGAAATACACCCAAAGGGAGACAAGTCATCATACCACAGAGACACCTGCATCTCCATATTCAATGTAGCACTCTTCACAATAGCAAGGATATATAACCAACCAAGATGCCCATCAACAGAAGGATGGATTAAAAAATTTTTGATTCATATACACAATGAAATATTACTCACCAATAAAAATGAAATAATGTCATTTGTAACAAAATGGATGGAACTGGAAAACATCATCTTAAGTGAATGAACACAAGCTCAAAAAGAGCAATACAATATGTTCTCACTCATATGTAGGAACTGAATTTTACTTAAAGGAAGATAAAAACCTATACATAAGTTGACATATAAAAATGCACAGTTAAACTTAGCAAAGATGAGATAATATAAAGAATAGAAAGAAGGAGCAAAGGAACTAGCAAAGGGAAGCCAAGAATGTGGAAGGTGAGATAGGGAGGAGGAAACAATGTAAAGGGACAAAGGGGGAGAGGATAATCTCAATGTAAATGACACAACTTCATGAGTACATGGAAAAAATAGAGGAACATAACTCAAATATGCATATGAGTTTTAGTACATATTAGTCAAAAGTTTCCATAAACCTCATAAGTTGATAAAAGTGTAACCAAAAGTGATGTAATAGTTGCAAAATGGAAAAAGCAAATGCTGTATTATTCTGTACCCCACTAACATTTACCAATAAAGGAAAGAAAAATTATCCTGTCCCTTAAAATTTCCATTAATAAAAATTCTGTGCTCTATGACTCACACACAATAGTTCATACAATGTGCCAAATCATGACAAAAAAAAAAAAGAAGAAACCTGCTGGAATGACTGTTCTAAAATTGATAAATTGGTTTATAACTAAAGTCTGATGGTTTAAATACATAATTCTCATACAACAACAAAAATCTCAGATGATACATTTCTCACACTTGCTTGATCATTTGAATACTTATTGGTAGCTGCCATCAAGTCAGATCCATCCAGCTCATAACAGCCCTCAAAAGGTTTTCAATGGTTGAGTGTTTCTGGATTGCTTTGGGAATGCATCACCATGTCCTTCTCCATTTCTGCAGGGCTAGGGATTGAACCTGGGTCCTCAGAAAGTGCAGAGCAGCACCCTACCAACTCAGCTAAATCTCAGCCCCCATTTGAATACTTATGTTATTGTTGTTGTTGTTGTTGTTAGGTGCCATCGAGTCGGTGTGTGGCTAATAGCAAACCTACCTACAATAGTGCCTGCAGCCCTAGCCCTGTGGCATCTGATCCCATCAGATCTCAGAAGCTAAGCAGGGTCAGGCCTGCTGAGTACTTGGATGGGAGAGTGCCTGGGAACACCAGGTGCTGTAGGCTTGGGAGACAGACCCAGAAACCCACTCCCAAAAATCAATCTGCCATTGAAAACCCTATGAACAGCAAAGAAGCACTGACAACTGTGTTTTGCCTGTTGTATGTAGGGTCACTATGAGTCAGATACTGACTAGACAGCACCTAACGACAACAAATGACCTATAACAGGCAAAACACTATTGTTAGTGCTCTCTACTATTCACAGTGTTTTCAATGGCTGATTGTTTTTCCAGAGTAGGTTGTTGGGTCCTTCTCCTAGGCCTGCAGCACCTGGTATTCCCAGGTGGTCTCCCATCCAAGTACTACTCAGGTCCAATCCTGCTTAGTTTCCAATATCTGATAGGATGGGATGCTATAACAGTACAGCTGCAGGCCCTGAATACTTATAGATGGTTTTTATTCAATTATCATCTTCAATACATATTTTCTGGTTTCACAGAAGCTTTCCCATACAGGAAGCCTGATGCTATAACAGTAACTGAAATGTTACTTTAAAAATTATTTTCTTTATTGGGAATTCCTAGAGACATGTCCACGGATAGAGGTTATCTATTTAACTGTACAAGTTGTGAAATGGTTAAATAAGGTATTACAAATGCAGTGGTATTAAGGCAAAGCTAGCACAATTGATTGGGTTGCCTGAGCCAAAGCTATAGCAACTCTGTACTTGGCTGGCAATCAAACCTACCTTCAATAGAAAACAAAGATTGACCCTTTATGAAATAATGGAAGGCCTAGGTGCCTACTAATAAAATCTCATATGTCTGTTATTATAAGTTCTGACATATCTCAGAATTATAAATCCTTACCTCATGATGCCAAAGCATGCTCTCACTAGGTAAAAGATGATCTTTGTGACCCATCAACTGTTGATAAACAGACCTTTCATGGCCTGCAACTTGGATACTGGGTCCTTTGGAAATGACCCCAGAACTCTGTCCTTGAACCTATTGGAAATAACAGTCCCATGTTCTCTGCAAGAATGTTTATTTCATTGCTTCCAGTCTTGGATCCACATTTCTCACTCAACTCAGAGGGCTCCTCCAGACTTGGAACTTTACACTCACTGGAGTCCTCAAATTAAAACTGATCAGGGAGGTTTCTTTTCCAAAGCAGAAGACTTCCTAGATGTACACAGCTTTCTCAAGACCACATATCAAGACTTCTTTCTTCCCCTTGTTCTTTTTTCCCCTGCTTTTCCTTTCTGTTTATATATGGCAAATTACACAACATGTAAGATTTCATAATTGATTGTCTCCACAGGGAACATAACTGGATGTTGGCTATGTCATGTTAACCCTAAATGTGTACATGATCTTAGAGATTCTCTGGTTCACCCTGTAATAAACGTCACAGATATTCCAAATCCATCATCTAGTTCTTTTTATAGGGTTAAGTTTTTAGATTCACACAGTGAGATTACTTGTTTAAATCTGACAGTAGGCCAAGCCTATAGTAAGAGTTTGTAGCCAAATTATGCCAGCAATTGCGTAAGAAAACCAAAAGATAATTCAACAGTTTGCAGACAAATTACTAACCTTAATCCTTTATTTTCAGAAGTCTATAACCATGCAATGACTTGATTATGCATCTTAGACAAATATTACCCATGATTCCCAACTGGTGGTCCCCAACACAAAAGATATCTCACAGGGAACAATCTGTTGTGTCCTTACAGCATATATTTTTATCTGTGGAGGTTTTAATGATCAACTATACATATGCACAACTTCATGTCTTAATAAATGGAAAATAATAGGCCAATGTAAATGAGGGATTCTAGAAAGATGACAGTTACTCCATAATCAATTGCAAAATGAACATTGGTAGAAACTATGGAACAAAGAATTTTCCAACATGTATAAATCTCTAGAAATGAGCACCTTTTTATATAACACTCCCTACATGTTGTTGTTGTTAGGTGCTGTCGAGTCAGTATCCAACTCATAGTGACCCTACGTACAATGAACGAAACACTATTGTCAGTGCTTCTCTGTTGTTCACAGGGTTTTTAATGGCAGATTGATTTTTGGGAGTGGGTTGCCGGGTCTGTCTCCCAAGCCTATAGCACCTGGTGTTCCCAGGTGGTCTCCCATCCAAGTACTAAGCAAGCCTGACCCTGCTTAGCTTCCGATATCTGATGGGATCGGATGCCACAGGGCTACGGCTGCAGGCATACTCCCTACATAGCTTGGCCAAAATGTAAATGAAGTTATAATAAGAAATATGTATCAAACATTATCAAGTAAAGCTGACTTTGCTGCAGATGCTACAGTTGCATAGCAAAATTCTTTAATTTCTCTTGCTAAAGTTGTTTTAGATAGCATGACTGGACTGGAATATTGCTTGACTGAACAGGAGGAATTGTGTATGACAGCTAGCATCTGCTGCTGCACTTGGAAAAATACTGTATATTCTTCAATCTAATCTGTACCCTTTCCATGGCTATGGGGGCTATAGCTCTTCATCACAAATCCAATCCATAAAAAAATTCTAATCCCACACCTAATTTTGTAATTCCCATTAAAACTGTTGAAAGGGTGCACATTAGATGATATATCTTGCATAGTAGGAGCTCAGTTGCAAGAAGCCCACAAACAAAATACTTGGTTAAAATAGGTAGATTTCTCTTCTTGCTCATTTTTGGATATATATAATTTTGATAGTTTCATGTGTTGGAAGTTCCTGTTAAGGAGTATACATCATTATCTTAGTATTATCTTCCTGATAGTTATGATAGTCTTCCTAGTGCACAGCAACACTTTAAGAGCTTAATGTATGTACTTGCAACTCCCTATCACATGTCCAATGGTCTCTTTATGGTTAGAACACAGAAACACAAAGAACAAAAGAACATTCAGATGACTTGATGTCCAAAATTGTTAATTCCATACTGAGACTGAACAAGCTCATTTTGATGTGACAGAGCGGTGTCAATACTGAAGCCTTTGGTCAATCTTCAAAATTGAGAGGCAGACCAAACCTTGTTGTTAGGTGCTGACGAGTCGGTATCCAACTCATAGCAACCCTCATAGGGCTTTCAATGGCTGACTGCTTTGGGATTGCCTTGGGAGTGGATCGCCACATCCTTCTCCCATTTTTGTGGTGCTGGGAATCGAACTCAGAACCTCAGAGACTACAGCGCAGCGCTCTACCAACAGAGCTAAATCCCAGCCCAGACCAAGCCTAGTAACTGTTAAACTAAATCTGACCTAAACTGCCTTGTCAATTTGTACTTTGAATCCCTACAGAGCAAAAAGCAATTAATCTTACACTGCAAACAAACTGAAGCATAATTATAGTCTATTTTTGTAACAAATAGATGACTCTGAGCCAGTCATAGCAGTTGAATTTAAGCCAATTATAGGATGGCAACTGATCGGATCGGAATATGACAAATTCTTCCTTATACCATACTCAAATAAAACAAGCACTGAGCTACAACCAATCAATTTCTGTACTTCACTTCCATTTTCTGTGTATAAATACTGCAAGTTCATATTGCTGGCTGGCTCCCTGATTGATGACTTGTTCTTTGCCCAAATAAACTGCTAAATTTAATCCATGTAAAATTTTTCCTCTAACAAACAGAATGTATTTTTAAAGGAACTAAATGCAATTTTTAAGGAAGGAAATATTTGAACAAAAATTCAGTAGGTGTCATAAAAAAGGAAAAGATGGGTGGTCTTTAAATGTAGCAATCAAATAACAAAGCTCAGTGAGAACACTGAAACATAAAATGAAAAGAGATTCCATGTAGGAAAAAGAAGAACTTTTACTAGTCATTACTAAGATACATTATAAAGCTGAAGCATTAAAATAGATTTTTAATGAAAATACATTTTAAAAAATAAATAATCAGAAATTATGTTGAAGTAACTGTAATGATGGGGCTGGGATTTAGCTCAGTTGGTAGAGCGCTGTGCTGCAGTCTCTGAGGTCCCGAGTTCAATTCCCAGCACCACAAAAATGGGAGAAGGACCTGGCAATCCACTCCCAAGGCAATCCCAAAACAGTCAGCCATTGAAAACCCTATGAGGCTTGCTATGAGTCAGATATTGATTCGATGGCACCTAACGACAACGACGAACTGTAATGATATGCCTGCAGCTGTACCACTGTGGCATCCCATCCTGTCAGATCTCTGAAACTAAGCAGGGTGTGATCTGGTTAGTACTCAGATGGGAGACCCTCTAGGAACACCAGGTGCTATAGGCTTGGGAGAAGGACCTGGCAACCCACTCCACCACAAAAATCAATCAGCCATTGAAAACTCTGTGAATAGCAGAGAAGCACTAATAGTATTTCACCTGTTGTACATAGGATTTCTATGAGCTGGACACAGACTCAATGGCACCTAACAACAACAGCTGTAATGATATGGAAAACATTTGACATGTTAATGATCAGCATAAGGATATATAGTTGTTGTTGTTGTTGTTGTTGTTCGGTGCCATCGAGTCGGTATCCGACTCATAGCGACCCTCATAGGGTTTTCAGTGGCTGACTGTTTCGGGATTGCCTTGGGAGTGGATTGCCAGGCCCTTCTCCCATTTTTGCGGTGCTGGGAATTGAACTCGGATCCTCAGAGACTGCAGCGCAGCGCTCTACCAACTGAGCTAAATCCCAGCCCAAGGACATATAGAGAAATATAAAAAAAGATTATAGATGATAAAAGTACAAAAAAAAGTTTCACAGCAAAGAAAACATGAATAGTAAATATGAAAAGATAACTATTAGAAATCACAGAAAGTAAAAATTATTTTGGTTTTTTAATGACAAAAGGATTCTTTTTTTTTTTTTTTTTTTTTTTGTGGTACTGGGGATTGAACCCAGGGCCTCATGCCTGCATGCTTTGCAAGTGCTGGACCACTGAGCTGCACCCCCAGCCTTTTTTTTTTTTTTCTTTTTTACTATTTGAGACAGGGTCTTGCTAAGTTATGCAGACTGCCCCTGGTCTCGAATTTACAATCCTCCTGCCTCTGCCTCCCAAGCCACTGGGATTACAGGCGTGCGCCACCACACCCGGCTCTGACAAAAGCATGAGAGAACATTTACATTTATATAAAGGTATAAAACAGGTGTCTTGCAATGGAAAATAATTCCATGGCATGAAGCTTTTCATTCAAATTTTTCAAGCACAAAAACCATGCATTGTGCACTATTGCCTTAAGGAAAAGGAAGGCGAGAGATGAAGTGGCAAGAGAGGGAACACAGACAACTCAGAGTCACACTTGACAAGGCCAAGTCATTTCTGCCTATCTTTGAGTTTTACCAATATGCTTTAAAAAAGACAAAGAGGAAAAAAATATGTTTGAGGTTCGCACTTACCTTGCTGTAGTCACAATAGAGTTTCCATACTTGAAATGGCGTTAGGCCACCAGCTGATCTATGTCTGAGGTCCAGACAAGGTGGTCACAGTTTCTAAATGGTAATTCCCTGTTCCTACACCTGTTCAGATGCCAGAGGGGTTTAGCTTCAGCTCAGTCTTTCGGAATGTTTAGAGATTATTGTCACCATCCCATAGTCGGGCTGAACAACTTCTGGCACGCATTAGTATCATTCCAGCCTTCTAGAAATATTTCACTAATAATATATGTAATATTTCTAACAGAGGGGTTTTACTTCTTTCCCAGAGTAGAAGTAATGATAGTGAAGACACTTATGTTAGAATAACTAACTACAAAATACAGTGCAAACTACAGAGAGATCATTTTCTACACACACAATTGGCATAGATCTGGCAACACTACCTGCTGATTAGAGTGTGAAGAAACCAGGATTTATTATACAATAAAAAGCCTTTGAAAGTATAAATTAATATACCACTTTTGAAATAAATGTGCCATGGCTTTGACATTATTCACCCACTTGATCATCCAGAAATTCCATATGTAGATATGTAACCCAGAGATACTTAAATACATCAGGAATTAAGTACAACATATTTTAAAAAATCATTAGGATAGGAAAACAAATCTACAAACCCTCAAATACCCATAAACAGGATGAATTGGTAATTGTATATTCCTATACACAATGGATCGTTACATGAAAAAGTGAATAAGGAATGACATTGACATAAAATTGCATGGATAGTATCAGTAATTTAGGGGATGAAAAAAATTAGTCCCAGAAGATTCTATATTATTTAGTCTTCTAAAATTAAAAGCAGTGAAATTAATCTCAGCAACTCTGGAGGCAGAGGCAGGAGGATGGCAAGTTCGAGACCAGAAGCACTCTGCCTAATTTAGCAAGACCCTGTCTCAAAAATTTTTTAAATGGGCTAAGGGTGCAGCTCAGTGGTACAACACTTGCAAAGCACGCAAGGGCAAGGCCCTGGGTTCAACCCCCAGTACCACAAATACACAAAAAAGCAATAAAATTATAACATATTGTTAAACAAAAGAAAATCTTAGGTCATATTTAAGTCACCAAGGGAAGGATGAGAAATAAAGAGCAGTCAGGCCATGCATGCCCTTATTAAGCCCTATGTTATGCAAGTCCTATATTATCATGGCTAATAAATGGCACGAATAATTCAGTTCTGTGGAAACAAGGGAAATAGAGTTTTCACAGATGCAATGACTGAAATTAGGAGATAAGAAAAGAAATGAGAATGTTTAATTCTTTAGTGAACCAATGCTGTCACTTCTGAGGAATTCAGAAATTATTTAAGAGACGATCAGATGAGATTCCTGATACCCCTGAAGTATATGGTACAGACTATTGCCATCAGTGATTATACAATGAAAAATATCTGTTTGTTTTACCTATGCTGCATTTACACTAGCCTACAGCCGTACCACTGAGGTGTCTGATCCCATCAGATCTTGGAAGCTAAGCAGGGTCGAGCCTGGTTAGTACTTGCATGGGAGACCACCTGGGAACACCAGGCACTGTAGGCTTGGGAGAAAGATCTGGAAACCCACTCCCAAAAATCAATCTGCCATTGAAAACCCTATGAACACCAGAGAAGCACTGACAATAGTGTTTTGCCTGTTGTAAATAGCATCACTATGAATCAGACACTAAATTGATGGCACCGAACAACAGCATTTAAATGCCCCAAATGCTTCAAAACCAAGATAAGTCAGTTACCATAGGCCTCCTATGTCCTTCAGATGTATATGTTAAAACTATATCTTTAGGAAGACATCAGATACTGTCAAAAGCCAAAAACCTTTTAAATATTTTTAAATAAGAAACAATGCCAATCTTATTTGTATTATAAGGCTGGTTACAAACAACTTCTTTTTTTTTTTTTTTTTTTTTACCTTTTTTGTGCTTTTTGTTTTTGTTTTGTTTTTGTTTGAGACAGAGTCTCATCATGTAGCCTAGACTGGGCTGGAACTTGTGATCCTTCTGCCTCAGTCTTTCAAGTGCTGGGATTTCAGGCGTGTGCCACCAAACCCAGCTTTCTCCCTTAGGTATTTAATAAAATGGTGAAGCATCTTAAAGAAAGAAAAAAAAAAGATGCCTTTCCTTTGCTATCCCATCTATATTTACAAGGCTCCATGAGATACAAAACACCAAATCTTTGGATAAGTTATGAAAGTTTACACCAACCTCGGGCATGCCACAGTCACATTGCTCTGGTTTTTCCACACGTCCATTGCCACAAGATGAAGCTTTGGGTTGCAAAATCACTTTTGAAATGGTTTTATTCTGAAGACATTCAAATTCAGGCTGTGAAATTATCTGCTTATATTCTTCCATGCTGCAACTGCTAAAAATCTTTATGCCCCCTGAATGTCTAAAATTAAATTAATATTCCTGAGATGAATGAAATAAAATCAGTATCAAAGTAATACTTCAATAAAGTGCTATGAATTCTGGGCTATTTCACTTAAAAAAGAGCCAAGAAGGAGAGGAAATTATCTTTTTTTTTTAAATACAGGTCATAAACAAAAGAAGTGGGTTCATTTCTACTTTAAGTCATTTATAGAATATAGAGGAAGTTAAAGTTATAAGCCTCTCAACAGTGAATGGCATATAATAGGTTCTATTCAAGGACATACTATTATTATTATAATAAGTTCAAATGATCATTAAGAAAATATAACATGCTAGGAAATTTAAGTGGAAACCTCTAAGGAGTAAAAGTTGTGTTATTGAAAAATTATGATTATTTGAGTTTTGTAACAAAAGTAATCAAATACAATATTTTGACACAGAGGAATATACAATGCACAAGCCCTTGATTCCTTTTATTTTTAACTTTTTATTTCTTGTATTTCTATACTTTTTTTGAAATGGGGATCTCTCTATATTGTCCAGACTAATTTTACACTCCTGGACTCAAATGGTCCTCCTACCTTGGCCTCCCAAGTGTTGAGACTATAGGTTCATGCTACCAAGCCCAGCATCTGTACATGCCATGACACCAAGCTTCTTTTTCAGGTTTTTACTTCCCCTAAGCATATTGTCAAATCTCCTTATCTCCATGTCTGTTGAGCTTTCAAGATTCTTGTTATATGAGCATCATTGCATTTGCTCACCATGTCAAAAATTCCAAAAAGATTCTAGTAAGCCCCACAAAGTCCTTATCAACACCCAGTTCCTCTCTATAGTGAATTCTTAAGCACAGTTTCTATAACACTCTAAACTTGTTGTCTTTAATACATCTTCAATAAGCTAGTGACTGAGCTGGGATTTAGCTCAGTTGGTAGAGCATTGCTCTGCAGTCTTTGAGGTCCCGAGTTTGATTCCCAGCACCACAAGATGGGAGAAGGACATGGCAACCCACTCCCAAGGCAATCCTGAAACAGTCAGCCATTGAAAACCCTATGAGGGTCACTATGAGTCGGACTCGACTCGATGGCACCTAACAACAACAACAACAATAAGCTAGTATGTAGTGACTAAAATATTCTTACCCAAGTTATGTTCTGAGAAATTATACTTTGAGAAATACTACAAATATTTCCCAAGAGTAGATATAAATTTGATTTTAAAAACGCCTTACATTGCTTCAGGATTCATTATGCATGTACTTCCTGGGCAATAACAATTGTAGATTTCATCATATGTTAATCCCATATTAATTCCAAGCAGCTGTGCTATAACAACGGAAAATGCCTCTAAAGTTATAGTCTTTGGATGCTAAATAGGCAAAAAGAAGAGAAAGTTATTTTATTACCCCTTTGATCTTCTCAAGGTTTTTTGGCAATATTAAATTCAAATGTAAATTTAAGAAATTGCTATATGAAAGCTATTTTTAGGAATATGAAAACAAAAACAGGTAAATTCTGTTATTCTTTTTGAGTAATAACATTTTAGTCCTAATGGCATCACAACATATATTAAGATGCATATCACTATATATTTTATGATATATTATTGGATAAAATTCAAACAACCATCAAAAACATTTTGTAATGTAGAAGAATTATTTCAGTAACTTATTTTTCAAGCAAATATTAGACAAAATTTACAGATTTTGAAGAGTTAAATTGGCAATCAGTTTTGGCTTCAAAAATAGAGAAAAGATTCAAATTATTTTTTTCTAGAAGCAGAATAGCATACTGTACCTTACTGATAGCATTTCTACAAATTCCTAGCAACCAGTTCTCTTTTCATAATCAATATGGTTTGGTCTGATCCTGTATATTATATGGTTTAATACACATGTAGTCCTTTTATTTTGACTTCTTTCACTTAGCACTGTGTATTTAAGGTTCCCCTATATCTTTTGCTAGGGCTGGGGTTTAGCTAAGTTGTTAGAGAACTGCTCCACACTCTCTGAGGACCTGGGTTTGATCCCTACACCACAAAAATGGGAAAAGGATGTGGCAATCCACTTCCAAAGCAATCTCAAAACAATTAGCCATTGAAAACCCTATGGGAGTCACTATGAGTTGGACCCCACTCGATGGCACCTAACAACAAGTCTTTTTCTAGCTTTAATGACTCATTTTCCTAAATTATTGGATACTATTCCATTGCATGGTTGTACCCAACTTTTTTTTTACCCATTCATTCATGAAAGGACATACTGGTTACTTTTGATTTCTGATAATTATGAATAAAGCTGCTCTGAACATACATGTGCCTGTTTCTGTGTACATTTCTTCTTTACAATTTGAATAAATACCAACAAGAATGATTGATGAATCATATGTTAAAAGTAGGCTGAGTATTTTAAGAAATTTCCAAACTGTCCTCCAAAGTGACTACCATTTTGAAGTATAATCAGCAATGAATGAGAGTTCCTATTACTCTATATCCCATAGAATTTGGATTTGTCAGTGTACTAAACTCCAGTGTTATGCTGAGTAGGAGTGGTGAGCTACTTTTCTATCTTGATCCTGTCTTAACTGTAAAGCATTATTTTCTCAACATAAGCATGATTTAACTGGTGGAGTTTTGTAAATGATATTTCTCAAAGTGAAGATGCTCCCTTTTATACCTAGTTTGTTGAGAGTTCTTATCATAAATAGTCTCATATCAGATAAATTGGTTTTTTATATCTATTAATAGGATCATGTGGTTTTTCTTCTTTAGCCTATTAGAATGATGGAATACATTAATTGTTTTTTGAGTGATGAAATAGAATTATACATCTGGAACAAATTCCATGCACAAGTATCAACAAGGAGAAACTAAAATAAAATCAACAGGAATTCTAGAGCTGAAAATTATATAAATGAACTAAAAGACTTACTAGAAGGGTTCAAAAGCACATTTGACCAGACAAAAGAATCAGTGAACTTTAAGACAGGTCATTCAAAATCATCATGTCAGAAGAGCTAAATGAAAAAAACAAAACCAATAAATAAGTGAAAAGATCCTGTAGTCACAAAAGTCAGTATCAAGCAGATAAATATACTCATTATGGAAATCCTAGAAGAGAGGAGGGAAAGAAATAGGCACAGACCATTTCTGTGGAAATAGTGGTCAAAGACTTTGGAAACATGATGAATAAAATTGATACATGTAATCAAGCAGCTTAATGATGCTGCCCAGGATTAACTGCAAGAGGTTCTCATGAAGACACACCATGTATTTGCTTACCGTGAAAAGTATATCAATAATTCCACCAAGACTCCAGTAAAACCCAGAAAGTCCTCATCAATATCTACTTCCTTTCTATACATTAACATTGAATATAGAATTATTAAGCACACCTATCATAATCAAACTAGCAAAAGTCAAAAGCAATGAGCAAATCTTAAAATGATCAAAGCAAAGTTGACTTGTCACACACAACAGAGCTTTTATAAAATTATCAGTTAATTTGTCAACAGAAACCTTGGGGACAGAAGACAGTGGTATGATATACTGAAAGTATAAAAAAGAGAATCAACCAAAAATATCATATTTGGCAAAACAAAAGTTTAATTCATACAGGATGATGAAATTAAGAATTTTTCCAGATGAAAGTATATTGCTGTCTTACATATTTTGGACATGTAGTCAGGAGGGACCAATCCTTGGAGAAGGACATCATGTTTGGGAGAGTGGCAGGTCAATGAAAAAAAAAGGAAAACCCTCAACTAGATGGATTGACACTATGTCTGCAGCAGTGGGCTTAAACCTAAATAAGATCGTATGCCTGGCACAGCATCAGGGGGATGTTTTGTTCTGTTGTACATAGGGTCGCTATGAGTCAGACAACAGCAGCAAACCTGACCTGCAAGAATTTCCAAAGGAGTTCTTCAGGTTGAAAGTAAAGTTTACTAAAAAGCAATACCATACCATGTGAAAATTATAAAGTCCCCTGGCAAAGTTAAATATATTTATAAATTGACATAATTTTGGTGTATATTCACTTTTAAATCTTGTATCAGATTTAAAGAACAAAAGCAAGGAAAAAATGGAAATATATGCAATAAGTGTTGAATTATAAAAATTGTGATTTGTGACATCAATAATATAGAATGAGTGTAGAACCATAGTGTTTTTGTGTGTGCCTAAAGGCAAGTATTATCAGTTTACAATGGACTTAAAAGTTTAAGATACTTTAATTCCAATGTTAATCACAAAAAAATCTAAGGAATAAACACACAAGGAAAAGATAAAAGAATGCATATCATATAAGGGCAATAAAACACAAAGATAGTGAGAGAAAAAAGGAAGAATAAAAACATCTAGAAGATATACCATATATGTAAGATACACAGAAAATCTACAAGATATACAGAAAGCAAAGTATTAATATTAAGTTCTTAGTCACCACTAATTACTTTGACTGGAAATGGATTAAGCTCCCTAATCAAGGTTGCAGAATATATTAAAAAAGCAGGAGCTAAAAACACATATTGGCTGAAATGGAGAAGATGGAAAATAATAGTTCATACAAATAGTAACCAAATAAGGTGGATGGCCATAATGATACCAGATTACAAGAGACAGAAAGAACTTCATATATACATAAAAAGGTAAATATACAAAGAAGATATAAAAATTATAATAAACAGTATGGACCAAATATCAGAACATCTAAGTGTTGAAAGAACTGAAGGGAGATAGCAACACAACAATAAGAAATTTCAATAATTCATTTTCAATAAGGGATGGAAGAACCAGACAGATGATAAACAAGTAAATATAAAACTTGAACAATAATATATACCAACTAGACCAAAAACAGATATAAAGAATTCTCTACCCAAAAACATCAGGATACAAAATCTTCTCCAGTGCATATTGACCATTCTCTAGCATCACCAATTAGGCCACAAAACAATTGCTAAAACATTGAAATTATGTAAAATATCCTTTCCAATTCAACTGCATGTAACAAGAAATAAATTAGAGAAGGAAATCTTGAATACTCACAAGCATGTAAGAATTTTTTAAAAAAACCCTTAACAATGAATGAGTCAAAGAACACACAATGAAAACTAGAAAATACCTTCAGATAAACAAAAATGAAAATGCAATATACTAAAACTCATGGGATCCAGAAAAGAAAGATGCTATGAGAGAAGCTTACAGCTATAAATGTATACATTAAAAAGAAAGGATAGTACATACAAAATATAAAAAAGTGCTTGACATTATTAATGGTCATAGAAATTCTAATCAAAAACATAACCACCCCCATTGGGATGCCCCAACCAGACAAAATAGAAAGTAAATTTTGGTGATTATGTGGCTAATAAAATATAAATTGTTGTTGGGATTATAAATTGTTGTAACTGCTATGGTGGTTCCTCCGTATATTAATAACAGAACCAATATATGATCCAGTAATCTTACTTCTGGATATACAGTCAAAATAGCTGACATTAAGATCTCAAGGAGATATCTATATTCCCATGTTCATTGCAGCACTATGCATAATAACCAAAATATAGAAATAATCTAAATGCCAATGACAGAATGAATAAAGAAAAATGTAAATACAACAGAATATTATTTGTTTATAAAAAAGAAGGAAATATTGCCACACATTACAACATGGATGAACCTGGAGGACATTATGTTACATGAAATAAGTCAGTCACAGGAAAACATATTGAATGATTCCACTTATACAAAGAATCTGATAGAAACAATTGATAGAAACACAAAATCAAATTGTGGTTGCCAGGGCCAAAGGAGAGGTTGTTTAATTAATACAATACTTCAGTGTTACAAGCTGAAAATCTCAATATTCATTTCACAACACAAATATATTTAACACTATTCAATTATAAACATAAAATGATTGTTGTTGTTGTTGTTGTTGTTGTTAGGTGCCATCAAGTCGGTATCTGACTCATAGCGACCCTCATAGGGTTTTCAATGGCTGAGTGCTTCGGGATTGTCTTGGGAGTGGATTGCCAGGCCCTTCTCCCATTTTTGCGGTGCTGGGAATTGAACTCAGGACCTCAGAGACTGCAGCGCAGCGCTCTACCCACTGAGCTAAATCCCAGCCCACAAAATGATTAAGGCTGCAAATTTTACATGTTTCCCCCATAATAACAAATACCATTAAAATTATAACATTTGACTTTCAAAGTCTAAAAATGTCATCTTATTAAGATTTGTCAAAACAGTACGGGAGGTACATTATATGAACTTCTGTTTGTTGATGTGTATAAAAACTTCTAAAACTCAATACTATTATTGAAGATATGAGAATAAAATGCATACCAGAGCAATTCCAGCCCCAAACTTTGGATCACAGGCCATTCCATGATATGTTGCTCCCACATAATCAGGATTGTCCTTATAACTAAATAATAAAATTTTTCTCGTTAATACACGTATTTCAAAATATGCTAATTTAATGAAGATTCACAAACTGGATTCCTCATTAAATTATGCTTTATTTAAACATGAATATTACATATAAGTCTACAGCCATACCACCCTGGCATCCAATCTTATCTGATCCCAGAAGATAAGCAGGGTTGGACCTGGGCCTGGGAATACCAAGTGCTATAAGCTTAGGAGAAGGATCTGGTTGTCCATTCCTGAAACAATCAGCCGCTAAAAACCCTATGTGGCAGAGAAGCACTGATAATAGTGCCAGGCATGGCACAGTACCAGGTAGTGTTTTATCTGTTGTACATAGGGTCACTATCAGCCGGATCCGACTCCACGGCACCTACCACCACCACCACCAACAACAACAACAACAACAAATTACATATCATATATTATGTCTTATGCTATTAATCATTTACTAAGTAGTAAAAAAAATTAGTTTTCTTTCAAAGTTTATATGAAATTAAGTTCTAAAAGTTAGTTAACAGCCCCAAACCTAGCAGTACCTAATCCTTCCCAAAAAATCAATCCTCAATGTTGTCATCACTGGATATTTATAAGACAGGGCTATTTATTATCAAAATTTTAACTTAGTGAATAAATCCTAAAAATGTATAAAAAGTGTTGGACCAAAAGTAGGGAGGAGAGACAATCCACAGTTGCACCAAGAAAAATGAAGAGAGCATGTAGAAAGTATCCTCACATATTGTAGAACCAACACATTTTATACCATTAGTGTTGCTTGTGAATCCCTAACCCTGACCTTAGATTTAACAGGAGGTACCAGTAGATTATTCCATATTAAGATCTTTATGATTATACTTTTGGTTTTGCATATTAAATAATCAAATCAGTAAAAAAAATCTACATCTTGAATGATATACTGTTGGCTATTATTGTTATGGGCTGTCAAGTCAGGTCTGACTCATAGCTACCCTCATAGGGTTTTCAATGGCTGATTGCTTCCAGAGTGGATTGCCATGTCTTCCTCCCATTTTTGCAGTGCTGGAGAGCAAACCCAGATTCTCAGAGAGTCCAAAGAAGCACTCTACCAACTGAGCTAAATCCCAGCCCTTGAATGATACAGACAGAGCAAATAGCTAAGCAACTACATGTTAGGTCAATGTAGAAATACTAGAAAGTAAAAACAACAAAATCACAGGGAGAGTAAAGTGGTCTGTTTCAGTTATTGACAATTTTAATGTTTCATGCTGTAACAAGCATCATTGGCAATCATTGTATTCTGTGAACTAATTTGCATTCCATGTAACGTTAACATGATGGTTTCGACCATTCACCACTGAGATGATCTTTATAACCATGGCGGCCACATGTTTATCCCAAGGCATTCCACGTGCCACCTTAGTTCATTTCCATATGTTACTGACCCAGTATGGGAACAATGGCCTACTATGATTTGATTTTGTGTTGCATTTTGCCAACAGAGTATTAATCCTGATTTTGTCAAAGGGGCCTTAAAATTATATATGATAAATTCTGTACATGATTTGGATAGATAACATATCAAATAATTTGATAAACTTCCTATCAATATGAATAAAATGCTTACAGTAATAAATATGCCACATCATTGGACCTTTGAAGAAAATTATTTTGTTTCCATGACAAAAACCTTTGTAGTACTTCATCAGCATCCCCATCTGTTGAAATCTTATTTTTATCTGACCAAATCTCCAAAGAAGATAGCATAATAGTCATTTTAAGCTGAGAAAACATCTGAAAAGAGAAGATGTGTGACATGCAATTTTGTTTAACCATCAACATTCCATCTCTGTACATAATGATAATATACTTACTACTTTGTGGACGATATTCCTGAGTAACAGTATATTTCACATAAAGATGCAAAAGCTATGTATGCAAACAATAATAATGCACTAATATGTGTATTTCTTATTTAAATATGAAGCATGAATACTTACGGTATTGATAAGACCAAAGATATGGATAACCTTCTGAACAGCAACTCTCACCTCAGAGCCCATATAATCATACTGAAAAACAAATTTTGTTTCTTAGTCAATAGTGTAAATGACTACTACATTTTAAATGATCTTCAATACAAAAGTTAAAATAATGCAGTACTCAACTGAAGGGGCAAAGACAGAATTAAGATTTATCAAATGTTTACCATGTTTTAGAATTCAGTCCAGAGACTTTAAAAGTTAATAATATTATGATGAGATAGTTGTGATTATCTTTATCTTTGTTAGGGGCCAATATATTAAGGTTCCAAAAGTGCATAATCAACAAGAATAAAAACAAAGAATCAAATCTCTGGCCAAGTGAATGACTAAATCTATTTTTCTATCATATACTGCCATCATTTGTCCTCATTCCAATTAAACAAAATCAGTATATATCTTAGACAATGTCCCTTCTGAACACAGAGTCCTGACTACCATAACAGTGAAACATTTAAAGACTATATCTTCATTTAAGGAAAGAATCATAACATTATCTCTGAAATATTATTTCTAATTGTGTATGTACACACATTTCTAAATGTTTGATGGAAACATAAAAGTAGGCAACTTGGGATGTTCTGAAGAAGACTTAAAAGAAAATAAAAAATACAACAAATAGAGTTCCTTTCTGACATAGACAAAAGATATGTCATCCTCTTAACTCCTTGAGATCAAGATTTTTAGAGATGGTTTATGCACTGAGCTGCTTCTCTTCCCCAGTAAACCATATTATACATTTACAAAACATAGTATCTAGGCTATGACTGAACATTCTCCTTTATAAGATTAAGCATATGAAAATCAAATGGAAACAGAAAACAAAAATATGATTATGGATATGAATCAAAATATATTAACAATTACAAAATATCAGCAAACCAAACACTAATTAGATTACAAAGACAACAAAAATCTAGCATATGAAAATTAAAACTCTAAAATCTAAAAACCTTGCTAATATTTATATTATGGGATAGTTATATTAATCAACATAATAAATTGATACAAACAAAGCTTAAAAGTAAAAAATGTCCAAGATCATCACAACATATTGATAAAATACTCAATTCATCAGAAAGATGGAACCATTCTAAACCTGCTTTTAGCTAATAACAGAGATAAAAACATATAAGAATTAAAATATTCATGAATAGAAACATGTTGAGAGACATTTTACATGGTTCTCATAACTAATAGATCAAACAGACAAATTAACAGGAAAGATATACATGACGTGGAAAACTCAAGCAAACACTGGAATATATATATATATATATTCCAGTGGAATATATATATATATATTCCAGTGGAATATATATATATATATGTGCATACACATGCCTGCAGCTGTAGCCCTGTGGCATCGGACCCTGTCAGATCTCAAAAGCTAAGCAGAGTCGGGCCTGGTTAGTATTTGGATGGGAGACCACCTGGGAACACCAGGTGCTATATGCTTAGGAGACAGATCTGGCAACTCATTCCCAAAAGTCAATCCGCCATTGAAAAGCCTATGAACAGCAGAGAAGCACTGATAATAGTGTTTCACCTGTTGTACGAAGGGTCGCTATCCAACTCGACGGCACCTAACAACAACAACAACATCTATATATATTGTTGTTGTTGTTAGGTGCCGTCGAGTTGGTATCCGACTCATAGCGACCCTCATAGGGTTTTCAATGGCTGTTTTGGGATTGCCTTGGGAGTGGATTGCCAGGCCCTTCTCTCATTTTTGCGGTGCTGGGAATTGAACTTGGGACCTCAGAGACTGCAGAGCAGCGCTCTACCAACTGAGCTAAATCACAGCCACACACACACACACACACACACACACATATATATATATATATACACACACATATATACATATATATATGTATGTGTGTATGTGTGTGTATGTATACATATATACATATATATATACATACATACTTGTATATAACAATAAGAGACTATATATAAAATTTTTATATAAATTGACCTGTTTTAGCCTATTTTAGAACAGTTCTTTGAATATAAAACATATTGTCACTTAGATTACATTATACAAATAAATGAAATTAAACTATTATGGACATAATGAAAGTATTTTAACAATGTTATTTTTACTCAGATTGATAACGCTGTTGTAATTACATCAGATAATGCTGTATTCTATGTAAATACACAGTAAAGTATTTAAGAGTAAGCTCCATGATGTAATTTACATATTGCTTTCAAATTCAAATGGAGACAGTACTAGTGATAACAGAATGTAATGTAACTACAGATGTGGATGAAGAGAACAAAGATGTTCTATGTATTATTTTTAATCTTGCAGATTTCGGAAAGTTTGAAATTATTTCCAAATACAATGCTTAAAAAATGAGGATGAAATTAAGACAATCTCAGAAGAAAAAGTGTTGGGGAGAATCAACAGGCTCAACAGAAATATCAGAAATGCATACTAACTAGAAGGAATGGAAAGCTTTGGAAATGGTATGTGGAGAAACATGAAGTATGTTTTTGCTTTCTTTCATTTATTTAAATAACTGGATATTGTATTTATTTTGTGGCTTATGACACATGTAAACATAAAATGTAAAACAAAATCATAGTGTAATTAAATGGAATCATCCCCCATGTATCTGGCAGCTTGTCATGCCATTGGGGCATATGTGTTGCTGTGATGCAGGGCCACCCATGGTGGACAGGTTTCAGCTGACATTCCAGACTAAGACAGACAAGGGAGAAGGACCCAGCAGCACATTCTCAAAACAATTAGCCATTGAAAACCCTATAGAATAGCAGACAAGCACTATCAAATACAGTGTCAGAAAATGAACCCCCCCACAGGGAAGGCATTCAAGAAATGACTAGGGAAGAGTTGCCTCTTCAAAGTAGAGTTGACCTTAATGATGGGAATGGACTAAAGCTCCTGGGACTTCCTTTTGCTGATGTGGCACAACTCAAAATGAGAAGAAACATAATGGCTGCAGCAATGGGCTCAAATATAAAAAATTATGTGCATGACACAGAGCTGGGTAGTCCTTCATTCTGCTATACTTAGGGTTGCTATGAATTGGATTTGACTTGATGGCACCTAACAATGACAACAAATGGAATCATACTGCCACAAGGGTCTTACATTATATATGAAGGTTGTATAATGTTAATTCTATGTTATGATAAAGTAAGAATACTAACTAAAACCATTAGAGAAACCACTATGGTAGAGCATTAGAAAGAGAGAAGAGTGAGGAAAAAAAACCAATATTGGAGATAAAAATAAATGCTAAAAATAATACACCAATTCAAGGGCAGGAAAGAAGGAACAATGAATAATTGATGGGACATAACACTAATAGCAAAGTAGTACTTAACTTACATCCATAGTGTTCAGTACTTTTGACAAAAATTAACTAAAATTTCTAACGAATGATTCCATTTTTAAAATACAGAACTTCTGCCAAAGCAAACAAGCAATTATTAAACATAAAATAATCTTACAAAGGATGTTCTTTTTTAAAAAGTTCTCCAATTTAGTATTAAATAGAAAAGCTTCCTTTAGAATGGAAATAGATTTAAGAACTAGTGGAGCACATCTAAAAGTGTCTATAATATCTAGGCTATGGTGTAGTAGTACCCTTACGTAGTTACACATCATTGCTAGAATTCTGTACTAAATTAGAAAACAATGCAAAAATTTTGGTCTCTTTATGCCAGAGTAGCCTGCAGCGGTAGCCCTGTGGCATCCGATCCCGTCAGATCTCAGAAGCTAAGCAGGGTCAGGCTTGGTTAGTACCTGGATGGGAGACCGCCTGGGAACACCAGAAGCTGTAGGCTTGGGAGAAGGACCTGGCAACCCCCTCCCAAAAATCAATCTGCCATTGAAAACCCTATGAATGGCAGAGAAGCACTGACAATAGTGTTTCCCCTGTTGCACAGAGGGTCGCTATGAGTCGGATACCGACTCGACGGCACCTAACAACAACAACAACTATGTCAGAGTAAAAGCAATTGGCAATAGGTCCTCCACGGGACATATGCATATTGCCCCTAATTTTCATACAAAACAAAGTATATCAATAATGCTTACCATGGCCTTATCCATGATGATTTGTATTTTCAGCATTCTTCTCATTGGTGCAACATCTGAATTTTTCTGTGAAACATAGGATGTAAATGAAACATTTTCAACATTTTACATTGTGATTACCATGTGCTATACATATTCTCTAAACTCACAGTAGCCTGCAGCTGTACCACTGGTATAATCTGTATACCACAGATATACATGCATACCGGTATACCACAGGTATAATCTGATCCAGTCACATCCAGGAAGCTAAGCAGGGATAGACTTGGTTAGTACTTGGAAGTACTTGCATGGGAGACACCAGGTGCTGTAGACTTGGGGGAAGGACCCAGCAACCCACTCCCAAAAATCAATCAGCCATTGAAAACCCTATGAATACCAGAGAAGCACTAACAATCCTATTTCAACTGTTGTACATAGGGTCACTATGAGTCAGATACTGACTCAATGGCATCTATCAACAACAACAACATAGTCACAGTGGGATAGATAGATGCACATAACATACATATAAATACACATGCACAGAGACACAGATACAGATACAAAGATATACTGATTTAAATATAGATATAGAGAGATGTTTAACAAGAAAATGAGAGGATGGGTGACCATTTATCAGGTATAATTTCAAATAAAAATCGCAGGAACAAACCAGAAGCATTTTACCTTGTATTCTTGATAACTAGAATCTTCAAAAGATCATTGAGATGGGGAGAAAATTCATGTTCCTTTCCTTTCTAAGTGTTCCTATGGCCTTGTAGCACACCCCTACCTTACCAAGCCTCAGGATGAGCACACTTCCATCAACTTTCTCCAAAATGTTGCCTCTATTTTATCATTATTTTTACACTTTTCTTGATTATATTACCTTTACTGAGCTTTACATTCAATAAAATACATCCATTTTATGTATACAGTTACATACAACTAATTTATACATTGTCTGTAGCCATAGCACCCTAACATCCAATCCCATCTGATCTCGGAAGCTAAGCCATGTGGGCCTGGTTAGTCCTTGGATGGGAGACCACCTGGAAAAACCAGGTGCTGCAGGCTAGGGAGAAGGACCTGGCAACGAACTCTGGAAATAATCTTCCACTGAAAACTCCATGAATAGCAGAGAAGCACTGACATCATTCTGGGCATGGCAGTGTCAGGGAGTGTTTCATTCTGTTGTACATAGGGTCACTATGAGTCAGACTGGACTTGATGACACCTAACAGCAACAATTTATACACTCATGTGACCATTTCCACCATTAAGACAAGTAACGGTTTCATTACCCTCTTCACATCAATAGCTATATGGCTCAAGACAACCAATAGTCTGCTTTCTCTCACTATTGGAATTATACGGGATATACTCTTTTATATCTAGCTTCTTTCATTCAGCATCTCTCCAGACTACTGTGATTAGGAAAACTCCATTGGTTTTGCTAAATTGTATATCATTTAAAGATATGTCACAGTTTGTTTATGGATTAGCCTTGTCATTTGAGTTATTTTTACATTTTAGCAATTATAAATAAAACTTTAATATATCCATTCTTATGTTAAAAACATATATAAAGCTCTATGCCAGGGGTCAGTAAACTAATACACTGATTTGTAAATAATATTTCATTAGAACACCACCAATCCCATTTGTTAACATTTTGTTTATGACAGTTTCATCCTACAAAGGCAGAATGAAGGTGCTGCAATAGACCATGAATGTAGGTGGAATTTTGCCAAATGATGTTGCTGGAGTTATTGTCATGATGCTGGGGTTTCTATATACATCTGTTAAACTATGTGATTCAACTCTTTTTTCACTGCCCTTATTTAAGTAGTGTTGCCAAAAAGTCCAACTGATGGTATCTATAGTCTCCAGAATTCTTGAAAAAATGAGAATGTTGTTATATTATAATGGCAACTTGACTAGGTAAATCATTTTGGAATATTTTACATTCCACATTGACACCACAGACATAACTGTTTTAAAAACATTTCAGTTTGACCAATTTTTTCTACTTTTGTGTACGACTCACTTTAAGCCTAAAATGACTATAGGATTCTTTATTATTTACTTATAAAATGCAGCATATATACCACATTATATCTTGGGTTGCCAGTATGAATCAAGGTTTCTTGGGAAATTTTTTTCATTTTCAATGCTTATTTCAACAAAGGTTCTTTTTTTAATAACTTGAGACATTTCCATACTACTTTATTTATAATGACAATTTTGGATATCTTAAATTTCTATTTTCCAGTTTTTCATACTTTGAGCTAGTTATCCAGAGAAGCAGAATCAGCAGGTGTGTATGTGATGTGATCAAAAAATATGGTGAGTGTTTAAATTTAAGATTTTATTACAAGAATAGCCATGGATCACCTTACAGTACGTCCCCTGGCTTCAAACACACTCATATGATCATTCTTCTCACTTTCTGAATGATAGAATAAGAGTGCTGAAGCCAAGGGGAGTAATTTGAGGGAGATTAGTGACAATGTGCCTTTAACTATAATGAATGTTTTCATTTAAATGTTTGACATATCTTTTGACCACACCTAATAAAAATGGAAAGAAAATTCTTATGAGGAATTGGCTTGTGTGGTCATGGAGGTTGGCTAGTCCAAAATCTGGAGATGGGGCCAAAAGGCAGGAGATGCAGGAAGACCTCATGTTCCATTTCAGGTCCAAAGGTTGTCAGGCTGGAGACCCAGAAGGTCCTGATATTGTAGTTCCCACTGGGTCCAAAGATCACCAGTTGGAAAATTCTGTCTTAATCAGGGGAGGGTCAGTCCTTTTGTTCTATTCAAACTTCAACTGATTAGATGAGATTATCTTACATTATGGCACACAATCAAATGTACTCCAATTCCACCAATGGTGTAGGTTTTTGTTGTTAGGTGCCGTAATCTCATTCAAAAATGCCCAGAATAATGTTTGTCCAAGTCTGTAGGCTCCTTGGCCCAGCTAAATTGACACACAAAGTGAACTACTACTTTGGTCAAGACAGAAGACTAGTAAGTAGCAAATACTAATCACTAGCTCATTAACAACCTGTGTTATGCAGATAACACAAGGCTGCTTGCTGAAAATGAAGAGGATATAAAGCATTTACTGATGAAGATCAAAGATCATAACTTTCAGTATGGATTGTGACTGAACATCAATTAAACAAAAATCCTTACAACTGGGTCAGTATGCAACTTCACAATAAATGGAGAAAAGATTGAGGTTGTCCATGATTTTCTTTACTTGGCTCTAAAATCATCACCTGTGGAAGCAGCAGTCAAGAAATCAAAAGACGCATTGCTTTGGGAAAAGCTGTGGCAAAAGATTTCTTTAGAGTATTGAAAAGTAACGATGTCACATTGAAGACAAAGGTGTGTCTGACTCATGCCATGGTATTTTCAGTTGCATCATATGGTTGTGAAAGCTGGACATTGGACAAAGGAGACAGGAAAAGAATTGATGCTTTTGAATTATGGTGCTGGAGATAAATATTGAATATACCATGGGCTGCCAAAAGAACCAACAGATCTGTTCTAGAAGGGCAACCAGGGTGCTCCTTGGAAGCAAGAATGGCCAGACTGTGTCTTAAATATTTCTGACATGTAGTCAGGAGTGATCAATCCCTGGAGAAAGATATGTTTGGGAGAGTCATAGGTCAGTGGAAAAAAAGGAAAACCCTCCACTAGATGGATTGACACAGTATCTGCAACAATGGGCTTAAACATAAATAAGATCATGTGCCTAGCACAGAATCAGAAAGTGTTTCCATTTGCTGTATATATGGTCGCTATGAGTCAAACTTGACTTGACAGCACCTAACAACAGCAGCAATTCCAGGAAATAAACCAGGAACAGCTGGAGAGCTGCTACCATCCAAGATGGGCATTGGATGTAAGGCACTGAAGTCTCAGTACTGAGCAAATAGAACCTTATTTCTTAAAAAAATAGAAAATTATAAAGAGCACATAGGTCCAGATAAAATAATAATGGAGACTTACATACCCTCTCTCAACAATTGGCAGATCATCCAAACACAAAATCAACAACAAAATAATCCTAGACTTAATACCATAGACCAACTGGACCTAACAGACATCTATAGACTATTTCATCCACCAGATACAGAATACATATTATTCTCAGCATCACATGGAACATTTTCTAAAATAGATCACATTTTTGCTCACAAAACCAGCCTCAACAAATACAAATAGAAATCATTGCCTGTATCCTGTCAGATTACAATAAAATAAAACTAGAAACCAATAGCAAGAATAACTACAAAATGTTACTAAACCATGAAATTGAACAACATACTTTTGAATGATCAATGAGTCACCAAAGAAACCAGAGAGGAAATTAAAAAATTCCAAGAATCAAATGAAAATGAAAACACAACCTACCAGAACCTTTGGAATCAAGTCAAGGCAGTTTTATGAGGTAAATTCATAGCTAAGAACATCTACATCAAAAAATCAGAGAAAAATCAAGTAAATAACTTAATGACATATCTTCAGGCATTAGAAAAACAACAATCCAACTCCACAACTAACATATAAAAGGAAATCATTACGATCAAGGCAGAAATCAGCAGAATAAAAACTAAAAAACAATATTAGGAAAGAATGAAATCAAGTGCTGGTTCTTTGAAAAGATAAAAAAGATCAACAAACTCTTAGCCAAACTGAGTAACAATAGAGAAGACCCAAATTAATAAGATTAGAGCAGAAAAGAGGCTCATTACAACAGATACCAATGAAATGCAGAGGCTTATCAGAGAAGTTGTAGTCCAAAAAAAAAAAAATGAAAATACAGAAGAAATGGCTAAATTCCTTAACACTATGACCTACCAAAATTAAATCCAGAGGATATGAATAAATTAAACAGACCTATAATAAGCAAGGAAATTGAGGCAGTAAAAAAGAACATTCCAAAAAAGAAAAGCCCAAGTCCTGACCTGCTCACAGCCCAATTATATCAAACCTTTAAAGAATTAACACGTATCCTTCTCAAAGTAGTCCACAAAATGGAAAGGGAAGGTATATTTCCAAAATCATTCTACAAAGACATGATCATCCTCATACCAAAATCAGATAAGGATACTACCAAAACAAAAAAACCTATCATCCAATTTCTCTGATGAACATTGATACAAAAATCCTTAATAAAATTCCTGCAAACAAAATACAACAACACCTAAAAAGTTTCATACACCATGCCCAACTAGTTTTTATTCCACAGATGCAATGCTGGTTCAAAAAATAAAAATCTATAAATGCAACACAACATTTAAAGAGACTTAATCACAGAAATCACATAATTATCTCAATAGATGCAGAAAAAGCTTCTGACAATGTTCAACATCCCTTAATGATAAAAGTCCTAAATAAACTGGGAATAGAAGGAAAGTACCTCAACATTATTAAGGCTATATACAGCAAACCCATCGTCAACATTATAAAATTGGGAAAAACTGAAAGCATTCCATCTAAAACATAGAATGAGACAAGGGTGTTCATTCTCTCCACTCTTACTCAATTTAGTAATTCAAATTCTTGCCAGAGCAATAAGGCAAGAGAAAGAAATAAAAGGAATACAAACAGGGAATAAAGAAGTCAACCTATCCCTATTTTCAGATGGCAAGATCCTATACTTGAAAGACCCTAAAGACTCCACCATAAAACCCTTAGAACTAAAAAGTTCCTTCATCAAAGTAGGAGAATACTAAATCAGTATTCTAAAATCAGAAGCACCCCTATATACTAATAATGAACATGAGTTAAGGAAATCAAAACCAAAACCCCATGCACAATAGCCACCTAAACAATAAAATATCTTGGAATCAACCAAACCAAGAAAACTAAAGACCTCTACAATGCAAACTTCAAAACAGTAAAGAAGGAAATTGAAGAAGATGCTAGAAGATGGAAAGATTTCCCTTGCTCATGGATCAGAAGAATCAATATTTTAAAAATTGGCTATACCATCAGCAGCAAGAGCAATGAAGGAGGCATCAATACCTGACTTAAAACTATATTACAGGAGCATAGTAACAAAAATAACTTGGTACTGGCACAAAAACAAACATGAAGATCAACAGACCAACACAGAAGATGCAGAAATAAACCCATGCACTTACAGCAACTTGATCTTTGGCAAAAGTGCCAAAAACATACATTGGAGTAAAAACAGTCTATTCAACAAATGGTGCTGGAAAAACTGGACATTCAAATGGAGAAAAATAAAAGCAGACCCATATATCTCAATCTGCATGAGAATCAATTCAAAATAGTTCAGAAACCTCTATATAAATCCAAAAACTCTGAAACAACAAAAAGCAAATATAGGGAACACACTTCAATTCATAGGCATAGACAAGTTCTTTCTTAACAAGACTCCAATAGCCTAGGAAATAGTACCAAGAATCAACAAATGGGATTACATGAAAAAAAAAAAAAAACTTTTGCCCAGCAAAGGAAAGAGTTAATAGACTAAAGGGATGGCCTACAGGATTGGAGAAAATCTTCCTATACATATGACAGAGGATTAATATCTAGAATATATAAAGAACTCAAAAAATTAAACACCAAAGTAATAAATAATCCAATTAATAAGTGGGCAAGATAACTGAACACAAAGTTCTCAAAAGAACAAATACAAATGACCAACAAACATATGAAAAGATGTTCAACATCCTTGGTGATCAGAGAAATGCAAATAGAACCACACTGAGGTTCCATCTCACACCAGTCAGAATGGCTAGCCTCAACAAATCAAACAACAGATTCTGGCAAAGAGGGAGAGAAAAAGGAACACTTTTACAGTGCTGGTTGGAGTGAAATTAATATAGCCATTATGGCAATCAGGAAGGAGTCTCCTCAGATAAATAAAAACAGATTTACCATATTATCCAGCTATACTAGTCATGGGTATATACCCAAAGGAAGCTAAGTCATCATACCACAGAGATATTTGCACTTCCATGCTTTATTACAGCACTGTTCACAATTGCAAGGATATGAATCAGCTCATATGTCCATCAACAGATGACTGGATTTTTTTAAATGTGGTATGTAGACACAATGGAATATTATACAGCAGTTGTTGTTGTTGTTGTTGTTGTTGTTGTTGTTGTTGTTGTTAGGTGCCGACAAGTCGTGTCCGACTCATAGCAACCCTTATAGGGTTTTCAACAGCTGATTGTTTCAGGATTACCTTGGGAGTGGGTTGCCACATTTTTGTGGGTGCTGGGAATCGAACTTGGGACCTCAGAAACTGCAGAGCACCACTCTATCAAGTGAGCTAAATCCCAGCCCTATACAGCAGTAAACAAGAATTAAATTACATTATTTGCAGCAAAATGGATGGATCTGGGGATCATCATTTTTTTCCACATTTGCCATAACAAAATCACACACCCACTTGTAAGTAAGACATTGACAAAACAAATGGGATTGTATTGCTCAAGATCAGTGATTTTCTTTTTTTTTTTTTTTTAGTTTGTAGTTTTGTTTTGTTTTTTGTTTTTTGTTTTTTTAATTAGAAATTTTTAATGTACATCATAATGTGATTCATTTTGACATGCTTTTCATTGTGACAATTTTCATATATGCAATTTGATAAACATTATTCACATAGGTTACCCCTTACCCTCCCCTATATTCCCCCCCCCCCTCCCTTCCCATCTAAGTTTCCCATCCAAGTCTTCTCTATCTTTTACTTAGTAGTATTTTTCTATATGTCCTTGGGTTCCAGTTCTGTTTAAGATAGAAATTTTTCCTGTAGTGGTCTTTGTTTTTATCTTGTTAGAACAATTACATGCGGTTTCTACTCCATTTATATTGACATCATTCTTATCTTCCCTCCCCCCCTTTTATTATGATCGGACCTTTGAGTAGGATCATCATTTTAAGCAAAATAACCCACACTAAACAGAGAAATATCATCTTTTCACTCAGATGCAGAAGTTAGATCTACTGTAAAGGAATATAGAAAGAAAAAAGAAAAGAAAAGAAAAGAAAAGAAGAAAGAGGGAGAGAGAGAGAAAGAGAGAGGGGGAGGGAGGGAGGGATGAAGGAAGGAAGGAAGGAAGGAAGGAGAGAGATTGTATATAGGTAAAGTCTGGAAAACACAAGAGGCTACAACTGGAGGGGGATGGTAGGTGAGAGGGAGAAAGACTGGAAAAGGAGGAGGAGTTGGGAGTAACATATGGGAGTAAAAAAGGAGAGAATAAGTGCAAAGCACGCGATGTAATGGTATGAAAATTCCATAATGAAATAAAAACCATACTGTATCTCATAAATATGTGCCATTATCATTATGTGTTAATCAAAATATTTTTTAAAATGTTTGGGGAGATAGAATTATTAACTTTCCTGATTTGATAAGTGCACACTGTATGTAAACTCTAAGAGCAAGAGCTTCAAAAATACACACTGTAATTTCAGTTGTGAAAATACTCTTATTAAAACAAAAAACATACAAACAATTTAGAGAATGAAATAGGGAGAGGGAAGGAGGGAGGGAAAGAGAGAGAGAGAGCGCGTGCGAGAGCGAGTGTGCACGTGCACAAGAACCTTGGCAAGTGGACTTGGCATAAGTGGTGCTGCAGAGGGAGGGGACAAAGATGAAGGAAATAAAGAAAGAGACTGAAAACACAATTAACACTGGACCCAACATTGAGAAGATTTGTAGTCTAACCAGGTAGGAGCTCTGAAGCCTGCACAGCACCATAGGCATTGGAACAAATCTTCTCTTCTTCCCAGCATTCAGTAGTGGCACAGTGACAAGAATCTGTTTTTAAAGGATCCTAAGGCTGTGGCTCTAGAGTCGAAGGTCTCTATGCTGCCCCATCCCCAGCAACCCTCAGGAAGGCTCAGGTGCTCACCACTGAGTGCTCACCTGCAGAGTTGGTCTAACCACAAGGGAAAGATTGAGGCAGAACCGAGGACAGTGCCACACCTTGGGAAACTGGGGTCACAGAAGGGACTGTAAATGTCCCACCTGCGCAATCAGGTAGGGCAGCTTGCTAGCTGCCAGAGCTCCATTGTAATGGAAGAAGTTAGGGTGCATATCAAAAGAGCCTTTGAAAATATTGAGATGTCAACTATTAAATGCAGTTCATTTACAAGAAAAGGTTGATTTTTCGATAATTAAAGGGAAAATGTAACTATGCAAAATATGACATAATTTCATAAATACTTTTAAGTTTAAAATATGTGTGTGTGTGTGTGTGTGTGTGTGTGTGTGTGTATTGTTGTTGCTAGGCGCCGTTGAGTCAAGTATGACTCATAGTGACCTTAAGTACAGCGGAATGAAACTCACCCCAATTCTGTGCCAGGCACATGATCTCATTTATGTTTAAGCCCACTGTGTCAATCCATCACACATCAAAATGATAGCAGTGCATTCTCTAAAAACATTGAGGTATAGGAAACGGTATTTTGGTCCATTCCTACTTTACTTTTTTCTTATATATACATATATTTCACATTTTAATAGATGTATTAACCAGTATTTGTTAATTTAAAATAACGAATATAAAAATACTAAAAGTAAAAAATGCATTATCTTCTTAATAACAAAATGAAAATTTCAAAGAAACATAGTTATACCATTTTGTTTAAAAAGCCTATACATGTATAAATCTACATTTACAGTTAAGCACATGAAAATAAATACAGTGAAATTCTAAAAGCATTATTTTTAGTCAATAGAGACAACTTCTAGTGATTGTATTGTTTCTTTTCCTACTTTTAAATTTTGTATCAAAATAACAGTTTTTTACAATGAAAATGTTTACAAAGTAATACATAAATTTGGGTATTATTTATCAGTAGCATGCAAATTCAGTGAAAGCAGTAATAAGTGCATAAAAATCCTTGCAATTTTGGAAACATGTTATAAGAATCTTGGTGATTTTCAAATAATGTATGATTGTTGTTGTTGTTAGGTGCCATCAAGTCGGTATCCAACTCATAGCAACCCTCATAGGGTTTTCAATGGCTGAGAGCTTCGGGATTGCCTTGGGAGTGGATTGCCAGGCCCTTCTCTCATTTTTGCAGTGCTGGGAATTGAACTCAGGACCTCAGAGACTACAGTGCAGCGCTCTACCCACTGAGCTAAATCCCAGCCCAATGTATGATTATGTATGTTATTTTCTATGTATTATGTGAATAAACACAATAATACTTTAAAATAAAGACCTTACAAAAGAACTCTTTAATATAATGATTATTAGTTTAAATTTGTTTTCCCAATGTATTGAATCTCAAAATTTGAATGTGAATAACTTTTCAAATATGACACAACTGAAGATCATAAATGGGGTTACTCACTTCTGGTTTCACAAGAATCCTGTGGGGCTGATCGGCATGTTGGGAGGTAAGGTAATTATCTTTTAAGGGGGAAAAATCAGTATTATTATTCTTTATTTCATAAAGCATATGTTCATATGTAGCTGAAGATTCTAATGGTTCAATTCCGTAACTGACATTTTCCAATTGCAATAGTCCCCTAAGTATTCAAATAAAGAAAAAGAAAGAAAAATGAACATGAGAAAAGTTATATAAATTTCATAGCATTCTTTGTAATCTCTAAGAACCATTCCTTTTTACTTAGATTGAGCTTCAAACCCAATTTCATACCTATCTTCCCTCTGTTATAGCATTTAAGAAGATTGTGATTCTAGAGTGACTAAGAAATGTGAACTCTCTTCATAATAGTGGCAGCTTTTTCTGCATAAAGTTTATGATGGCAAATTATAAAGAAGATAGAGAAAATATAAGAAAGTACAAACGTGAGAAGAGGGAGTAAAGAAAGTTTATGAGCAGAAACACAGTCAAAATCTATATTTCTTTGTCCCATTCTAGTCTTCAAGAAGATTCTGAAAATATTACCTGAGTCCTGAGCAGGTGCTTAGTGTCACAACTGATCTTGGAATCTCTCTGGCGTGTCCTTGATAAAAGCAATGACCCTAAGGAGTATAGGAAAATATATTCATAACTGACTTGTAAGGGAAGTCTTTAGTTTCATCCTTGTTTCTTAGATATTAGCAGACATCCAGATTTAGTCATTATCATAGTATTTATCAGATGTTCAATTTCCTTATTATATATCTACAAGTTCTTCCTCTAAATTGTCTTCAGCCTATGAATAATCATGATTATCCTCCTCCACCCCAAAATTCTTGCTATCATTGTAAATTTTGACAGACTTTCTTATCTGCATCTTTTATCAGCCACATTTCCTAAGTGGTTTGTACCTGCTAGCTTTTAATTAACATCATACAGCTGGCTTCAACTAAGAGCATTTCATTCCTTTTTGGGGGGCTACCCAAAAGAATCTTAATTGATGTGTCTTTTATATTTCACTTGAGAGTTAACTGATCCTCAGTATTTCAAACTCTGTTCTTCGTTGACTTTCCCCTAATATTCCCCTAATATTCTCTTTCAGTGAATTCTTTTTCCCCTTCCCTTTAGATTCTAATGATCTCTTGATTCAGTTCTGTTCTTTTGTTATACTTATACTGTGAAAACTTAACAGTCACCATATTCTCTCTTGTGAATTTGTTTGCACATTATTATCTCCCAGACTTACTTCTCCATTAGTGGTCATTTACTTTAAAAAAAATTATCCATACCCCTCATCCCTGCCCAATAAGAGTAGAAGGCCATATCTTCCCTCAGTGGCAGTCAGCAGAGATCAAGTAAGTCAACCCATCCCATCCAACACACAGTGAGAGCAAAATGCCGGATCCATCCACACATGAGGACAGGAAGACCCATACCCTGCTTCATGTTAAACTGCAGTTCCAAAAGTACAAGCAACCCTTCACAAAGAAAGACAACCAGGTCATATCCCACTAACCAGCAATAAAGAGCAACCGATGCTCACAGTGGAAGATGATTCTTGTAAGATATCTCCCAATACTCACAGGGCAAAAGGTCTCCCAGATATGAACTTTCCTTCTGAAAAGGCATCAGAAGAGATAGTGTGAAGCACAATGGCATCTCTTAGCTGGGGAGTAGCCAGAGGAAAGGCTCACCATCCCATGAGTCTCGCACACCCATGACCCATATCCATACCATCTGGCCCAGGGATTGCATAGTAACACTGGGTCTCACTACATAGCCCAGGCTGGCCTCAAACTTGTGATCCTCCTGCCTCAGCCTCCTGAGTGTTGGGATTACAAGTGTGCACCACTGAACCTAGCTATTGCAAGTCTCAAGAAAGCTGAATTGCTATTGTATTAGCAGACCACACTAAACTTAAGTTTAAACTGGGTAACTGCCTTCTAAAATAAATTTAAATAATATCAAGGGTGTCTTTGACTAAATCTCAAGGATCTAATCAAAAGCATTGATTATTCTATGACCAATAAAATCACAATAAAAATGAGAAAAGGAGATCAGTTTCTCCTAGAGAAGCACTACAGGGTTAGGATTGGGAAGAGACTTCCTAGGACCTAGCTCCATGCAGGGAACTGAGGGGTTAGTTCATGAGTCCAGAAGCCCAACTTGTCTCAGAGGGCTGCCCAATAGTTGGCATCTATGTCACAAGTCCTGGAGCTTGGCATGGTATGACAAAATCTAGCCTCCTAGGGGACAATGCAGGTAGAGGTTCAGTCTGGGAGATACCATTGATCCTCCCTATTCCCCACCACAGACTGAGCTGACAAAAAAGAAAGAAAGAAAGAAAGAAAGAAAGAAAGAAAGAAAGAAAGAAAAAAGAACGAACGAACGAACGAACTCATAGCTGCTTGTTTCTTCCTTGGGAAGGAAGCAGTTGAGAGAGACTTCCAAAAGTGCTTGTCCATCTCACATGTGTGAATGTGTGCATTAGGTCAGTCTGTGAAGAATGGCCAAGTACCTGCTTTGTCTGATGCAAAGATATCAATACAGAAAGTTAAGGAAAATGAAGAATCAGGCAAATATTTGCCAAACAAATCATCAGAAATTGATGTTAATAAAAGGGAGTTATATGTTTTTTATGTGACCAACGGTTAAAGGCACCTCTCATGAAGATGCATAGAGGCCAAGAGAACAATACACAAACAAAATGGGAATTTCAACAAAAGGGGAGAAAGAGTCAAAAGCACTAAAGAAAAATTATGAAGCTAAAAATACAATAAATGCATTGAAAATTTTACTGAGGAGGGAAGTTAAAGGGCAGATTATATCCAGCAGAAGAAAAGATTTTCTTGTCTAGAGCTTAGTTAGACCTGATCCTGTGGGTGGACAAGGTACTTTGCCTATACTGAGTACTGGGTGTGGGAGAATTGGCTCACCAAGGCCTTCCTAATTTTTACTGGGGGCACATTTAGCCCAAAACTCCTGGTAGGTAGGAGTGGAGGTAATGTTTAAATTTTTAAAAAGCAAATAACCACATCTGACATTATACTCAATGTAAAGTTGAAGGCTTTCCTTCCATGATCAAGAATAAGGCAAGCAACTGGGGCTGAGGCAGGAGGATAGTGAGTTCGAGGCTAGCCTGAACTACATAGTGATTTCAAGGACAGTCTGGACTACAAAGTGAGATCATCTCAAAACACCAAAATAAATAAATTAATTAATTAATAAACAAGGAAGGGATACCCACCCTCATTATATCTATTTAATATAGTACTGGAAATATTAGCCAGAGCAAATAATTAACTACAAGATATAAAAGACATCAGATTGGAAGGCAAGGAATAAAACCATCCTTATTTGTATATGGCATGACCTTACATGTGGAAAACAAGAAGTTTAAACTTAAGCTAGATTTAGTGGCACATTCCCATAATCCCAGCAACTTGGGAGATGGAGGCAAGAGGATTACAAGTTCAAGGCCAGGGACAGCCTGCATAGCTCAGTGAGAACCTATCTCAAGATAAAAAAAACAATTACAAAAAAATGGGCTGAGGGTGCAGCTTAGTGGAAGATTGCTTGCAAAATATGCACAAAGCCCTAGGTTCAACCTACCAGAATTCCAAAAAATAAATGAGTAAATAAATATAAAGAATAAAAAATAAAAATATTAGAATTAAAAAGCTAAAGCTGCAAGATAAAGTCAACCTTCATCAAAGCATGGTGGTGTAGGCCTGTTGTTATAGTTTGAACATAAAATGTCCTGCAAGGCTCATGTTTGAATATTTGGTCCCCAGTGGGCGGGGCGTGGAACTCTGTGGGACCTAGCTGGTTGAAGTGTGTCATTGGGGGTGGGCCTTTGAAAGTTTTACCTGGTTCTAGTCTCTTGCTTTGTTCCCATAAACAACTACAGCATTAATCAGTATTCAATTGCTATCAGGTTATGGTGGCACACACCTGTAATACCAGCAACTCTGAAGCCCAGGACAGAAGGAGGCCAGAGGCAGCCTGCTCAACTGATGAAGACCCTGTCTCAAAATTCAAAAGCTTTTTAAAAAGTGAGAGGGGCTGGATATGCAGGTCAGTGGTGGAGTACTTGCCTAGCATGTGTGAAGCCATGAATTCAACACTCCAGTGCTTCAGAGACAGAGAGAGAGAGAGAGAGAGAGAGAGAGAGAGAGAGAGAGAGACAACATTATCCTCAATAGTGAAAGACTAAATACTTTATCCCTAATATTGGGGCATGTCTACCCTTACTACTATCATTTAGCATAATACTGGAAGTTGTAGCAAATATAATGATGCAAGAGAAATAAAGTTTTAGAACAATACAGATCTAAAAAGAGAAAGCATTAGGGGGTTGCAGGGCTTCTCCTCCCCTCAGAGAGAACTACCCATACCCTGCACAGCCCTAGGCATGCACCAGGCTGGAGTCTCCAGTGCCTCCCAGAATGTGACTCTATGCCTACACCCCACTGTGGAGCTCCAAGAGGCCAGTACTGCATACCAGTTACCATGGGGACCCGGATCCTCCTTCTCCTGGCCTGTGCAGGACCTGTCACAAAATGGTTCCTCCCTATAAATTGGTGCCTTCTTCTAACCACTATCTGCCAGTCCTCAAAAAGCCCACCAAAAGGCCTGCCAAAACTTGACTTAAAATCTGTCCCACCCAGCAACTCTTCCAGTCTATCAGAACTCTCCATGCACCCACTTCCTCCGTATCCTGATTTGACGTCAATCATCCCTTTCCCCTTCACACCTAGAGCCCATAAAAGCCTCACCCCAAAGCCAAGAAAGGTGGCACATGCCTATAATCCCAGCGACTTGGGAGGCAGAGGCAGGAGGATCACAAGTTCAAGACCAGAGGCAGTCTGCCTAACTTGGTGAGACCCTGTCTCAAAAAGTAAAAAATGGGCTGAGGGTGCAGCTCAATGGTACAGCACTCAAAAAGCACGCAAGTGCATGGTGCTGAGTTCAGACCCGAGTACCAAAGGGAAAAAAAAAAAAAAAAAAAAAAAGCCTTCCCCCTTCCTCTCTCTGCAGCTGCTTTCTCCTTTGCTAGAGACAGCCTTGGCAGCTTCTCCCAATAATGGTCTATTGAGTTTGTGGGTTTTTTGGTTCCTTACATAGCATTTAATGGTGCCAAAACCCAGGACAGAAATAGCAACAATCCCCCATTCTCTGGGGTTGATTGGCCTGTTTGACCTCCCAGACCTCGCTGCCAGACCCTAAACTCAGTGGGGCCCTCTACCTTTGCTATTTCTGACTGCAACATCTACATTGACCAATCCTCTGGGTGAGTCACTTGAGCCCCTCTACTCTGATCTTCCATCTCTCACCCTCTGGATAAATTCCCAGCACTGGGTAGACGGATCTTTTATTTCTCATATTCGAAGAGCCATAGTCTTGGTGGGGACACCCCCTTGACTCTACTCCTCTACATGGGGCGTACTGAGAAAAGTGAGGATGCTCCTCTTCCTTGTACCTCTCCTAGGGTTCCTCATTCTCCTCACTTCCCTCCTCCAAAATTACCATGGGAACCTCTCAGTCCCAACCCTCTTGTACTATGCTGTGGGCTGCCTCCTGGCAAATCTCTATACCCTTGGACTTGTTCCCAACATAAAACCTAAGAAACTGACTTTCTTTTGCAATAGGCCTGGCCCTGTTACAGCCTCGATAATGAGTCACAGTGGCCAGAAAATGGGATATTCGACCCTAATGTTCTCAGGAATCTTCAAAACTTTTGTGCACAAAACAGCAAATGGTCAGGGGTCCCCTACATTCAGGCCTTTTACCATCTGTCCTCACCCTTCTCTATGCCAGTCTTGCTCTACCTCCCAAATCCTTTTCATGTATTCTCGTTCTTCTCCTTCTTCCTCAAGAAAAACACCTGATCTAAGTTCTGATATGGACGAATTTGATCCCTCAGACCACTCTGCCCCTCCCACACCTCCTCCTTATAACCCCACTCATTCTCTCTCTCTCTCTTGCTCCCACCACTCCCCATACCCTCCCTTGCCTCTACATCTTCCCTGCCTACCTTCCCTCCCCCCTCATCTCTCTAAGTTTCCATTCTCACTCCTCCCAGCCCACCTACTTCTTCTCCTCATATGCGGTGGAGATACCTAACTTTACCACTGCCCCCGCTCCCCCTCCCTGTGCCCAACTACAACTGCCTTCTTCTACCCACTATCTGCCAGTCCTCAAAAAGCTCACCAAAGGCCCACCAAAACTTGACTTAAAATCTGCCCTGCCCAGCAACTCTTCCAACCTATCAGACCCTCCAGACACCCACTTCCTACCTATCCTGATTTGACACGTCAAACACGCCTTCCCCCTCCCACCTAGAGCCCATAAAAGCCTCACTCCTTCCTCCCCCTGCAGCTGCTTTCTCCTTTTGCTACAAACAGCCTCGGCAGCTTCCCCCAATAAAGGTCTGCTGAGTTCACGGGTTTTTCAGTTCCTTACCTAACAGAAAGAAAACCATCTTTGTAAGAGAATTGTCTATTTGGAATCAAAAAAAAAAAAAACCTCATATAACTAATATATGAATTCAGCAAGGTCATAGGATATAAGAGCAGCATAAACAAGTATGTTGATCTCTACATAATAACAAGAAACTTGTGGAAAATGAAATTAAGACACTATACTAGTTACAATTGTTCCTTAAAAATATGCAAAGAATCTGGTGCCAGGCCCAGTGGCACATGCCTGTAATCCCAGCAACTCGGGAAGCAGAGGCATGAGGATTGCAAGTTTGAGACCAGAGGCAGTCTGTGTAAGTTAGCAAGAACCTGTCTCAAAAAAGTTTAAAAAATTGACTGGGGGTGCAGCTCAGTGGTACAGCACTTGCAAAGTATGTAAGTGCAAGGCCCTGGGTTCAACCACTAGTACTGCAAAAAAAATTTTTTTTAAATTTCACCAATTATAAAAATAAATAGAAAAAAAAAGCAACCCAACTAGAAAATGGGAAAAAGCCATTAATAGGCATTTCACAAAAGGTGATACATATGCAAATGAAAATATGTTCAACATCAATAGTTGTTAGGAAATGCAAATCAAAATCACATGTGATACCACTAAATACCTAGTAGAATGACTAATTTTTTGGATAATGATATTGCCAAGTGGTAGCAAGAATGCAGATACTCTGTCTCTCATAAATTGGTAACAGGAATATAAAATGTTATAGCCACTCTGGAAAATGATGTGGGATTTTCTTTAAAATCTAAACATACATTTACCACACAATTGGTGTGCTAGTCAGCTTTTGTATCATGGTGACAAAATACCCAACATGTCTCAGAGGATCTCTGGCCCTAAAAGTGGGGAAGGCCTGATGGGGCAGCGAGTGGAGCCTGTGGCTGAAGATAGCTCTTCAGGTCAGGAATAGACAGCCTAACTGGAACCAGGGCCCCTGGTAAAACCTTCAAAGCTCTGCCCCCAAGGACCTACTTCTACCAGCTAGGCTCCAGCTCCTAGAGGTTCCACAGATTTCCACAATAGTGCCACATGCTGAGGACCAAACATTTGAACATAAGTCTTGGGGGAACATTTTGTATCCAAACCATAACACCTGGCAATCACACTCCTGGATATGTATCCTAGAGAAATAAAAATTTCCATCCTCACACAAATCATACATGAATGTTCAGGGGAAAATTACTTTCAATTGCACAAGGCACAGTGGCCCACTCCTGTAATCTCAGCAACTCGGAAGGCAGATGCAGGAGGATCTCAAGTTTGAGGCCAAAGGCAGCCTGCATAACTTAGTGTGACCTTGTCTCAAGATAAATAAAAAGGGGGGTTGGGGTGCAGCTCAGTGGTAGAGTGCTTGCAAAGCATGAACAAGGCCCTGAGTAGTTGAAACCCTCATACCCAGTGTGTGTGTGTGTGTGTGTGTGTGTATAATATTATATATATTATTTATATTATATTTATATTATATATTATATATTATAAATAATATAATATAAAATATATATTATAATATATATTATATATTATCATAATATATAATATTATAATATTATTTATATATATTTATAGTCTTTGGAAATTGAAGTGTGTGTATATATATATATATACTTCAATTTATATATAAACTTCAATTCAATATATATATACTTCAAGTATATATATATATATATATATATATTTCAATTTCCAAAGACTATAAATAGCCAAAATGCATCTCCATAGGTTCAATGATCCTTTATTTTAATGTAGGATCTGAGTTATGTGAAAATAATTAGAGAAAGTGGTCATTTAGAATCAATTTTAAAATGTATATCAAATGATTGAGATTGTCTATTTATTTTCTCGATTTTGATAAGTTGTCTATTTCATCTACATTAACAAGCGGATGGCACAAAGCCCTTATGTTGTTTTTAGGTACTGTTGAGTTCTGTCTGACTCAAAGCGACCCTCATAGGGTTTTCAATGGCTGATTGTTTTGGGATTTTCTTGGGAGTGGATTGCCAGATCCTTCTCCCATTTTTGTGGTGCTGGGAATCTAACCCGGGACCTCAGAGACTGCAGAGCAGCACTCTACCAACTGAGCTAAATCCCAGTCCCAAAGCCCTTATAGTACTCTAAAATATTTTATTTTCTGTATGATTGGTAACATTGGTTTTCATTCCTAATACTGATAGAATTTTCTCTGTTGTTCTATATAATTATTATTGTTGTTGTTGTTGTTGTTAGGTGCCATCGAGTCGGTATCTGACTCATAGCTACCCTCATAGGGTTTTCAATGGCTGACTGTTTCGGGATTGCCTTGGGAGTGGATTGCCAGGCCCTTCTCCCATTTTTGTGGTGCTGGGAATTGAACTCGGGACCTCAGAGACTGCAGAGCAGTGCTCTACCAACTGAGCTAAATCCCAGCCCCCTCATATAATTATTATTAGGTGCTATTAATTTTATTAATCCTTTTAAATAAGTAAAAATTTGGCTTTTAATATTTTCTATTCATTTACTGTTTCCTCTCTCACTATTTCCATCCTTATCTGAATTATTTCCATCCTCTACTATTTTTTATTTTTTTATGATGAGGTATTGCATTTTGTACTTGAAGGCAACTGATTTAATGATAACTCTCATTAACCTCACTACTGAGCTTTTAGGTCTCTGGGTAGAGGAAGGAGGGTGATAAGATTCCAGATCACTCTAGAGTTTAATTCTTTTTCCAAATAATTTCCTTTCTCATCTTTGCTGGATACCTGGGGACTCAGCAATATCATTCCACTAGGACTTGACTAGAAATCAAAAGACGCATTGCTCTAGGAAAAGCTGTGGCAAAAGATCTCTTTAGAGTATTGAAAAGCAAAGATGTCACATTGAAGACGAAGGTGCATCTGACTCATGCCATGGTATTTTCAGTGGCATCATATGGTTGTGAAAGCTGTACCTTGAACAGGAGAGTCAGAAAAAGAATTGATGCTTTTGAATTGTGGTGCTGGAGACGTCTATTGACTACACCACGGACTGCCAAAAGAACCAACAAATCTGTCCTAGAAGAAGTACAACCAGAGTGCTCCTTGGAAGCAAGAATGGCCAGACTGCGTCTTACATATTTCAGACATGTAGTCAGGAGAGAACAATCCCTGGAGAAGGACATCATGTTTGGAAGAGTGGCAGGTCAGCACAAAAGAGGAAAACCCTCCACCAGATGGATTGACACAGTGTCTGCAGCAATGGGCTTAAACATAAATAAGATCGTTTGCCTGGCACAGAATCTGCAAATGTTTCGATCTGCTGTACATAGGGTCGCTATGAGTCGGACTCGACTCGACGGCATCTAACAACAACAACAGGCCTTGACTGAATATCTAGCATGTCCCAACAGTGTCTTACCTTTAGCACCTCCCTTTTACTAAAAATCTTTAGCAGAGTCCTGCCCAGCAAATGTGCTACCAAAATTCATAGTCAAGTGAAGAAACACTGCCCCAAGGGATTTTTTAAAAGGCTTTCTCAAAAAATTAAAAAATAGATCTGCCATAAGATCCAGCTATCAGCTGGGCATGGTGGCACACGCCTGTAATCCCAGCTGCTTGGGAGGCAGAGCCAGGAGGATTGCAAGTTCGAGATCAGAGGAAGTCTGTGTAACTTAGCAAGACCCTGTCTCAGAAAGTAAGGAAAAAAATAAAAGGGCTGGGGGTACAGCTCAGTGGTCCAGCACTTGCAAAGCATGCAGGCGTGAGGCCCCGGGATCAACCCCCAGTACCATTAAAAAAAAAAAAAAAAAAAAAATATCCAGCTATCCAAACCCTTGATATATACCCAAAGGAAATAAAATCAGCAAACCAAAAAGACATACACATGCCTATGTTCACTGTAGCACTATTCACAATAGCTAATATATGGAATCAGCCTAGTGCCCATCAACAGATTCATGGCAAAAATGTGGTATATATACATAATGGAATGTTATTCAGCAATAAGGAAGAATGAAATCCTGTGCATTGTACCAAAATGAATGGAAGTGGAGGACATTAATTAAAATAAGCCGATCCAGAAAGACAAGTACCACATGTTCTCTCTCATATGAGGAAGCCAAAAAAGTAAAGCTGAGAGGAGAGTGACTATTAGAAGCTGGGAAGGAACAAGGAAGGTGGATAAAAGGAAGCTGGATTGGCTCACTGCACACTGTATGCATGCACTGAAATATCACAGTGACCCCTATCAAATAAATGTTAATCAAAAATTAAATTAAAAAAGATAGATGATTGATAGCCCCCTTTCATCTTGATAATATATTATGCAAACTCTAGCTGCATCAGCATCTCTTAACTCGAAATCTCTGGAGTTCCACTTCATCTCCCCCACATTCTATCATCCAGACATCATCCCCAGTCAGAGAGCCAGGCTGAATGTCAGACCCACCTTCCAAACTTTCTTTCAAGGAGAAAACCTCTCATCTGCCTATTGTTACATATGCTTCTTGCATTTTGTTCTGCTTTCTACTTGTATAAGGTAGGGAGAGCAGATCATATACCAGTTACTATATTATTTTTAATTGCATTATCTCTCAATTCCAATATAATGATAGAATCTGTGTTCACTACTTTTGTCACTGTGGCAAAATACCTGACAGAAACAACCTAGGAGAGGAAAAGTTTGTCTTGGCTAACATGTTAGAGAATCTCAGTCCATAATGGTAGGGAGACTTAGTTGAGCAGCAGCAGGGCACAGGTCAAAAGACTTCATATCATGACATCAGGAAGCAGAGAGGGTGACTGGAACTAGGCATTCACATGAAACCTCCAAAAGACTTCTTAAATCAATGAGACCCCATCTCCCAAACAACGGCACCAACTACGGACCTCGCATTCAAACACATGCCTTTGGGGGACATTTTAGATTCAAACCATAACACTTTCATTTGCTTCTTCCCAATCATGTGCTTCCCCAAAATAAATATTTTACAGACCAAAACTAACTTCTTCACGTATTTCAAAGACTCCAGCTCCTAAATGCCTCTGAATACCATGCAGTTTCCACTGTTCTACATATGAACCTATTTGGCTTCTGCACATGGTCTACATCTGCACGCTGATGCTCACCATTTTCCTGTGGTCTTTCTACAACACCTTTCCATGATGCCCTCCGCTGCTCAGGCCTTATCATGTATCGCCTAAAACTTCTCAAGTGTCTTAGTCATACCTTTGCCCACTCTTTTTCCTCTCTCAAGATTCTAATACTTTCAGACCTAGGTTAAATGTCTTTTTTGGATAAGTGGTTCTTGAGTTCTGGATTTTAAAAGTGGATGTTTTATTCAATATGCTTTCATAGCAATTGTCACACTACATGTAGGTTTGTGATCTGTATGTCCAATGATGCCTTAACCACATAAAAATTACAGACCTCTAAGACAGAAACCAAAACTTACCTCTATAAATGAAGACTCTTTTTCCAATGTTCCTGATTTGTTGTATGAATATACCAGGAAATTTTGGTGTAAAAATGACCTATTTTAACAAAAATAATGACGTTTTACTGTAACACTTTCCAGAATAAGGAAATTTTTAAAGTTTTATTTTCAATTTTATAAGTCCAAACATCCAAAAAGTAAAGAGACTCATTTCTCCGTTATTTAGCTTGTTTTCTAATAATATATTATATACATAAGAAAAAAAATGAAAAACAACTATTACCAGTATATCCAGGGACCAGTATGGGGGCTGTGATGACTTCAATATGATAAACAGACAAACACAGACATATATACAATAATGACCAGTACTTCCAGATTTCAAAAACAGTTGTGTTTTAGATCTACCATCAATAAATCTACAGGTATAACTATCTCAATATTTGCTAATGAGTTGAATGGGTTGATTTAATATATATTTGCATGAAATGGTTTCCATTAAATTATTCCATGGTTAAAGCTACCTCAGCACCTCAAAAGAACAATGAGTGTCACCAAACAAAGTTTGGTGAAGATCCAGCTACATGCTACCTTCTTCTAGAACCTAGGGAAAAACACACTTTGCCCTGGAACACCCCTTTTGTATAGCAGAAGGGTAAAAGAAGTTGTATAAGCCCCTGCCAGTCCTAAAATCTTTGCTCCTACAGAGATACTGATGTTTTGCTCATATTTCATAAGCTGAGCCATTTTTATGGACAAACCTGATTGAAGTTTTGCAGGGGGGCATCAGCTTTTTCCAGGGAACATAGTGCTTATTAAGCAAAAGCTACCATCATCACTCATTGCAGGGATAAGCTGTCTTGAATGTTGCAAACAGCCAGAAGCAGCTCAAGGACAGACCAGAATAGAGACCAGAGCTCTCACAGAGTATTTTCTCTCACTACTACTTCTCTTTTCATGTCTGCTTCATTTTCTCTCACTCTTGACAAATTTTCTTCTCCTCAATTCAAAAAAACAAATCTGGAGAACTTCCCAAGGGAAACAATGTTATTAATCTGTTCATATGAGGAAAAATCTCTGAATTTAAGTACAAGTTCCTGGATAATGAATTCTGGCATGAGAATAGAGTCACATTTTAATCACAGTAAGCATGCAAATGGGGGTGGTGGAAATGGGATCCACGGCAATTCTATGGAAAAGAAACTATAGGTAAAGATCCTAACAGGTATCATGACAGTATAATTGAAAGGAAACACTTTAGTTTGCATGTTTATTCACCCAAGGCACTCAAAAGGATACTTTTCATCCTACATGAATCAATAAGAGTGTGGCTTACTCCACAAAGTAGTGAAAGTACAATTGACCATTCAGAAGAAAACACAGCATCCCATTTAAGGAAAATAAATGACAAAAGGGAAGAAAATAAAACTTAGAACAAGCTTCTATTGAAGTAGGATTGATTCAAGAGTATAATCATAATTTCAAAAAAATGTCAGTACGCTTGCAAGGAAAAATGGCCTCTCAGGAACTAAAATATATGGCACTTAAAACTAATCAGAAATTACAGCGTGGTGACAAACATCTGTGATCCAGCACCTCGGAGGTGGAGGCAGTAAGATCACAAGTTTCAAGCCAGCCTGGGTGACACAGTAATACTCTGCCTCAAAAAAGAAAACAAACAAACAAAAAATCAATAAATGTCAAGTAGAAAACTTGGTTACTAAGAACAAAATTGGTAGCTTAGCCAATAAAGGGAACAAATATTGGTAAAAATGCATGCCAAAATTAAGATTTGGAAATAGTTATAGAAACAACCTATGACACACAGAACAGAACTGTAAGACCTAGGATGAAATCATGCCTGAAACATGAGGAAAATGTGGGGAGGACTAGAAATGAATGAAATGATCAACAAAGAGTTCTTTCCATGTAGAAACACAACCTCTCAAAGTCAAATGCTCCATGGAATCACATGAAAGTAGAAGGGGGTCTATTTGGAGGAACAGTGGGGAGTAGGGCAAGAGAAGGTGAAAGGAGGTCAATATAATCCAAGCACATCATATACATGTGTAAAAATGTCATGATGAAAACAATTATTTTGAAAAATATAATATATGCTAATAATAAAAAATGAAGGGGCTTATGGTACACAAGGGAGGATGAATGAAACACACCTACAATCACACACAAACATGAACACCAACCTAAACAGTTACTGGAAAATTCATGTAAGATGTACCACATACAATTACAAAAAATACAGAAAAGTAATATAACTCACCTATTCTACACATTCCCAAGATGTTATTCAGTTGTGTGAACAAAGGGGCATTTGCAGATATGCACAGATTCAGAAAGCATGCTATCCATGTATTCTAGCTGAAGAAAATAATCCAAAAGTATTTCAACAAACAATATCTGGGTCAATATACAAATGTGCCGTATGAGGACAAGTAAAATGGAAGCAATGATAAACAATAAAACCAGTAGGAACAAGAAGTGGGAAATGTTTACACCATTGTTCAAGATAGAAACTGAAAGCATCATATTTTCTTCTTAAGTAAAAAAATAATTTTAGAAATACCATAAGATTATTATTATATAAAGTCAAGATGTAAAGTCAAGATGTAAGAGATTCAAAAGGAGAACCATAAAATCTATAAAAGTAAATATGAATATAACTGATCTATGAAAAATTCACTTTTTATAGCAATAATAAATCCTACAAAGAAAAAAGGCTATCAATAGGCTAAGCAATACATATCTGCAACATCCAGAAGAAACAAAGGATTAATGGGCACAGTGAACAAAACTGCACACAAATTGACAATGAAAGAGATAAACTACAGATTGAAATTAAAGAGCTCAAAAAATGAATAAAAATAAAACCCCAAAAGAAACAGAAGCTTACCAGATGCAATTTAATTAAAATCATCAGTAAGTATCTGCTATTAATAACTAGTTAAATGCATCTTAAAATAACTATAACATAGCATTTCATGTATTGATTGGCAATAGTAAATAAGCCAAAATACTGACTTTGTTGAGAATATAAAGAATAGGAACATTTTGAATTTTTGGTGGCAGTGAAATTGGTATAAACTCTTTGAAGTAAAAACTTTGCAGTGTACAGCATACCTGAGAGCTGGGGTTTAGCTGAGTTGGGAGAGGGCTGTTCCACACTCTCTAAGGACCCGCATTCGATCCCCATCCAAAACGGGAGACAGACATGGCAGTTCACTCCCAAAGCAATTCCAAAATGATCAGCCATTGAAAACCCTATGAGGGTCTCTATGCATCGGACCTGATTCAATGGCACTTAACAACACAGCACACCTGAGTGCTTTCTTATTAGGTGCCATGGAGTCAGTATAGACGAAACTCTACTGTCAGTGCTTCTCTGCTATTCATAGGGTTTTCAATGGCTGGGGTTTTTGTTTGTGTGTGTGTGTGTGTGTGTGTGTGTGTGTGTTGGTTTTTTGTTTGTTTGTTTTTGTTTTTGTTTTGTTTTTGGTGGGGGAGTGGGGCAGGGAGTGGGTTGCTGGGCCATTCTCCTCAAGCCTAAAGTACCTGGTGTTCCCAGGTGGTCTCCAATCCAAGTACTAACCAGACCCAACTCTGCTTAGCTTTTGAGATCTGACCGGATCAGGCACTACAGTGGTACAGCTGCAGGCACTTTCTTATTGCAATTTGACAGGTGCCAGAAAGTCAGAACCAAGGATACATGTAGACAAAATGCTCACCTGAGCACCATTCATGGTAACAACCCAATTGCTTATGGTATTCTCAGAATTCTCCTTTCTCATACTTAAGCATTTAAAAAGAAAAAAGCTGATAAAAAATATTGAGAAAACTATACAAATAGGCAGCTTCATCCAGGAAAATCTAAATTATCAAAAATGTCAGGGAAATTATTTAGACAAAAGCAAACTGAAGTTGAAGTGAGAAAGTGTGTTTTATAACATTATGCACAGTTTTAAATTGGAACTGTCTTTTCTGAAAGTAATGAGTAATATTTATAACATTTATAGGTAGTGTATCATATTTCTAAAAATCTTTGTCATAAAACGTGAGTAATAGTACCTGCCTTAGAGGTGGTTGTGAAAAATCAATTAGTACATTTAAATTGCTAATAATATGTCTAATAAATAGTAGGTACTCAATAAATGTCAGTTATTTCTGCTGCTGTTGCAATTTCTTCTTATTGTCATTTTATAGTTATTTCTGTTTTTTTGTTTTGTTTTGGTTTTGGTTTTTGCACTATTGGGAGGTTGAACTCAGGACTCAGGACTCAATCATGCTCTGCATCCCTAATATCCCCCACTTTTTTCAAATTTTGAGACAGTATCTTGCTAAATTGCACAGGCTGCCTATGGCCTCAAACTTACAATCCTTCTGCCTCAGCCTCTGGGATTCCAAGTGTGTGCCATGAGGCCCAGCTTTATTGTTAGTTCTTAGTCCAGAAACCCATTCTTGATATCAAACCTATAAAACAAAAGCTCTTCTATATAACAATTTATGTACAGAGATGCTTATTGTAAGACTTCACAGCGATAATCCTTGGGAAAAACCTCTTGTCCATCATGTTACACACTATGGAGTGTTGTTTCCTGTTAAATATGTTATAAGATATAGACCTATAGTAAGAAAATGTACCTCGCACACTATGAAATAAGTTATGCCGATTTCACAGCAATGTATACAATTGTCAAAAAAAATCAACTTTTTATTAGTTTCTATTTGTATATGTTGAGATGAAATTTAGAAAAGATTATGGATGGTTTTATGCAAAGTTAATGCCATTGGTTTCCTCACAGTATAAAAGGAGAAAGGAGGGAATTGAAGGTTAAAATATACACTGTAGCAAAATGAGAAAAAACATTATTGTGTGTTAACAGAAAATCTGAGGCACAATTTTTTCTTTCTTTTTTTTTTTTTTGGCGGTACTTAGGGGTTGAATCCAGGGCCTCACACATATTTACAAGTGCTCTACCACTGAGCTGCAACCTCAGCCCATTATTTTTTTTATCTTCAGACCAGGTTCCCATAGCTTACACAGGCTGCCTTTGCCTTGAACTTGCAATACTCCTGCTGACAATAAGTTTGTTTTGTTTTTTGTTTTTTGTTGGTTTGTTTGGGTGTTTTCTGTTTGTTTGTTTGTTTGTTTTTGAGGTAATAGGGGTCTGAACCCAGCGTGTTTTGCATCCTTTTGCAAGCACTCTACCAATGAGCTGCACCCCTCACACATTTTTCATTTCTTTTTTTCTTTTTTTTTTTTTAATCTTGAGTCAAGGTCTTGCTAAATTACACAGGCTGCCTCAGGCCTCAAACCTGTGATTTTTCTGCCTCTGCTTCCTGAGTCACTAGGATCATAGGGGTGTTCCACCCCACCTTGCTAACAATAAGATTTTTACAAGTTTATTCCGGGAAACAACAATTCATAAATTGAAAAATATAAAAGCATGAGAGAGTAGAGCACCAATAGTGAAACATGAGGAGGCAAGTGTTTATATTATAAATATAGAAATAAAACAAAGGAATTATCTGACTGCCTACAGTTATAAAGTTTCCCCTTTAGTCCACCTTGTTGTCAAATCTGTGATCACATAACTACAGGTATCTTGTGGCTTTGGATTGACTGAGGTTAAGTTTCATTTTTCTCTAACACACCATTTACCAGGAATGACCTCAAGGTAAGTTTTGCTTATATTGGCAGTTTAAGCCTGCTATTTTCAAGGCTTATCTGGTTTTCTTAATACTGAGAAAATTTTCAGGCCTAGACTCCATTTTAATTTGCTTTAATAAGTGTAATGTTAAGATGCTTAAAGTCACACAAATACATAAAATATGTGCAGATGAAAAAAATTAAACATGAGCAAATAACAATTATACCCTTGATGTCTGTACCCATGGTTGTATTTTTTAAGGAGTTAATTTTTGTTTAGACATGCATTTCTATTTACATAATTAAATTAGAATTTGGCTAGACTAGTATATCTATGCAGTATGGTAAAAATACACTGAATATTTAAATTTTAAATAATGTTATTACATTAAAAGACACATTGCAATTAATTCCCCTTAAAATACTCCCCCTGGCTTCAAACATATTCAATCATTCTTGTCACTTTCTGAAGCAGTCCTGGAAATCCGCTTCCAGGAGTGTCTTCAGTTTCATCACCATCATGACAATGCTCAGTGTCATACACTGTTGCTGGTACAGCAATTTCTGTCAAATAAAAACATTTTGATGCATCCTTATTCACCTTATTCACCAGATCTGGCACCATACAACTTCTGACTCTTCCCAAAGTGAAAATGACAATGAATGTAAACAATTTGAATCGATTCAGAACATCAATATTGCCACAACACAACTAAAGACACAAAACAGACCTTCCCAAACTGATTAAGAAAGTGGCAAGAATGATGGCTCAAGTGTGTGCAAAGCCGCTAGAACTCTTCTGAAGGAAATCTCTGGCAATGTGTCTTTTACTGTAGTAATTTTTTTTAATTTAAACATTCATCGTAAACTTTTTTTTTTTTTTTGTACTGGGGATTGAACCCAGGGCCTTGTGCTTGCATGCTTTGCAAGTGCTGTACCACTGAGCTCCACCCTCAGCCTACTTTGTTTACTTTTTTTTGGAGATAGGGTCTTGCTAAACTATGAAGACTACCTCTGGTCTCAAACTTGCGATCCTCCTCCCTCCACCTCCCTAGTCACTGGGATTACAGGCATGTGCTACCACGCCTAGCTAAACATTCACCGTGTCTTTTGATTATACCTTGTAAAATCTCAGGGTGAAGTCTTGAAATTGAAGCCTAAAATAAATCCTAAAGAAGATGAAGTGTACTAAGTAAGTGGAATATTTATGCTTTCATTTAACCTCAATTTAGGGCATGATTGTACAAAAAGAAAACAACTAAAAACAACTGTATGGAAAGAACAGCCACTTACTGTTTCTCAAGAAGCAGCGTGTATGTTTTCCCCTCAGTTTTGATCAAATAGCTGACCTGCACCAAAGAATTTAGAAACTGTTAGAAATTTCAACTCCTTAAAAGTAAAAAGCTACAATTTTACATGTATACATCCTTTGATAAACATAGATTAGGCCTACATACTCAAAATTGTAATGCTGACAGAAGTTGTTGTTGTTGCTAGGTGCTGTCGAGTTGGTATCCGACTCATAGCGACCCTCATAGGGTTTTCAGTGGCTGACTGTTTCAGGATTGCCTTGGGAGTGGATTGCCAGGCCCTTCTCCCATTTTTGCGGTGCTGGGAATTGAACTCGGGTCCTCAGAGACTGCAGCGCAGCACTCTACCAACTGAGCTAAATCCCAGCCCACTGACAGAAGTAGTCACAATTAAATTTAAATTAAATCAAGTAGTCCAAATTGATTTCAAAAATAAGATCATTAATCATTATCATTTACTAAATTTTATAATGAGATTTGAATCTAAAATGAAGATTTCATTTAGAAATGTTGAAATATCATTAAGGAAACTTTCCTTTTTCTATTTTTCAGCTACTAGCACAAATAAATTGACAATCTTATAAGTTGTCATATAAGACAACACAGTTTCTCCACACATTTATCCCCACTCTGCTGCCAACAGACAGTCTTCACCTCCCTATCCTTTTGAGAACTACCTCAGCTGAAAGGGTCATGTCACAGGAAGTCACAAATTTCTGGGACAGCCATCATTCAATTAGAAGCCTGTCCATTCCATGGAGCTTAACTGTTCAGTGAAATGGGTCAAGTACAGTGATATTGTTCTTAGGTGCCATTGAGTTGGGTCTGACTCATAGCAACCCTATGTACAACAGAACAAAACACTCCCCAACACTGTGACCTGCCTGACATGTCTGGCACTATCATCAGTATTTCTCTGCTATTCATATGATTTTCAACAGCTGATTTTTTTTTTTTTTAGAATTACTTCAGAAGTGGCTGCCATGTCCTCTTCCCATTTTTGTGGTGCTGGTGATCAAACCCAGGGCCTCAGAGAGTGCAGTGAGCATCACTCTACCAACCAAGCTAAACCCCAGCACTTGATGAACAATGGACTGTAGATACCTTTATGAGGTAAGGAATTCATTTGAGTCAAGCACTGTGATGTCCCAGCTTTTTTCTCCCCAATATTGCTTTCGCCATCTGAGATCTTTTGCAGTTCCTTCAGAGTTTTACGTTTCTTTTCTCTGATTCTGTGTAAATGTCATTGAATTTCAATGGGCTTTCCATTGAATCTGTTGATCACTGAGGGTAGTACATACATACATTTGAACAGTATTAATTCTTCCAATCTACAAATAAAGGATATCTTTCCACTTCCTGAGTCTCCTTCAATTTCCTTCATCATTTTATGTTTTACAGTTTTTAATGTACAAATCTTATCTCATTAGTTAAATTTATTCCTACATACTTTCTGGGACTGGGATTTAGCTCAGTTGGTAGAGCGCTGTGCTGCAGTCTCTGAGGTCCCAAGTTCAATTCCCAGCACCACAAAAATGGGAGAAGAACCTGGCAATCCACTCCCAAGGCAATCCTGAAACAGTCAGCCATTGAAAACCCTATGAGGGTCGCTATGAGTCGGATACCAACTCAACAGCACCTAACAATAACAACATATTTTCTTTCTGATATTCTTATAAGTGGCATTGTTCTCTTAGTTTCTTTTCCAAATAGTTCATTGTTAGTATCCAGAGACACAACTGATTTTGCTTTGTGTTAATTATGGATATTGCAAATTTATTGAATTATTTTTCATTTCCTGCAGTTTCATTCATGTGGACTCTTTCAGGTTTTCTACACAGAGGATGGATCATGACTTCTGAAACATAGAGACAATTTATTTCCAATTTGAAGGCCTTTCTATTTATTTTTCTTGCTTAATCATTCTGTTTTCCCTGGTCTTAGATAAGGTTTTAGCTTTTAACATGAGTATGACAGCTGTATGCTTATCATGTGTGCTCCATACTGAGATATATTCCTTCTATACATAATTTGTTGCTGGGTTTTATTAAGAAACAATGTTGAATTTTGTCCAAAGCTATTTCTATATCTATTGAGGTGATACATAATTTTTATCCTTCATTCTGTTAATGTAGTATACATATTTATTGTTTTGTGTATGTTGAACCATGGTGGCAACCAGCTTGATCATGTACAATACCTTCAATGGGCTGTTGAATGTGGTAATATTTTATTGAGGATTTTTGTATCTTTGACCATCAGGAGCATTGGCCTGTAAATTCTTTTCTGGTAATATCCCAAGATGGCTTTGGCATTAGATAATGCTGGCCTCATAAAATAAGTTTGCAAGTGTTTCCTGCTCTTTGATTTCTTGGAAGACTCTGGGAAGAACTGGTATTAATTCTTTAAATATTTGATAGAATTCACCAGTGACTCCATCTAATCCTATACTTTTCTTTGTCCAGAGATTTTTGATTGATGACTCAAACTCCTTACTATTGCTATTGGTCTGTTCAGATTTTCTATTCTTTCATGGTTCAGTCTTTGTAGATTGTATGTTTCTAGGATGATATCTCTTTCTCCAACTTTTTGGCAAACATTTATTCATACCAAACTCTCATGATTCTTTTATTTGGTGGCATCAATTGTAATATTTCCTCTTTTTTCTGATATTATTTATTAGTCTTCTTTTTTCCTAGTCTAGCTAAGATTATTAAAGTTAAACACAATCCTCTAAAAAAAGTCATCTTTCTTTAAATATTCTCTAAAACCTTTAAACCATTTAACTAGCAGAATTATATGAACAATTTATTTAAATTAGCTATTTAGATACTTTCATGATTATGAGTATAATGAGATGTTGGATTTCTTTGTGAACCCAATGACACTTCAGAAAAAATTTTAAAAACAAATAGCAAGATGACAGATTTATAATACACTGTATCAATAATTGGGCTGAGATTTAGCTCAGTTGGTAGAGCACCGCTCTGCTGCCTCTGAGGTCCTAGGTTCAATTCCCAGCACCACAAAAATGGGAGAAGGATATGGCAATCCACTCTCAAGGCAATCCCAAAACAATCAGTCATTGAAAACCCTATAAGGGTCTCTATGAGTCAGATATGACTTGATGGCACCTAACAACAGCATATCAATAGTTACAGAAATTCCATAATATTTCAATATCTATTTTCCGTGTTCTATACATGTCAGTTAAAGTCAAGTTGATTATTAGCATTTTAAGTCTGCTATAACCCAATTGCTTGCAGCCCTAGCACTGTGGTGTCCCATCCTGTCACACCTTGGAAGCTAAGCAGGGTCAGGCCTGGTTACCAGAGACCTTCTGGAAACACCAGGTGCTATAGGCTTGGGAGAAGGACCCACTCCCAAAAATGAGTCCACCATTGAAAATTCTATGAATAGCAGAGAAGCACTGACAATATTTCACTTGTTGTACGCAGGGTTGCTATGAGTGGGACACTGACTCGATGGCACCTAACAACAACAACCCAATTATGTAATGATTTTTATCATGTACTGAGAGAAATTTAATTACAGGTTTGTCTACTAATTTTAACTTTATAGTTTTTACTTCATCTAACTTTTTAAAGTTTTTAACTGACACATAATAATTGCATATATTTATGGGGTACAGATGATAGAATGTATGATACATGACTACAATGCATAATGATTAGATCAGGGTAATTGATGTGTATTCCACCTTAGACACTTATCATTTCTTCATGCTTGGAACATTCAAAATCCTCTTAATTAGCTATTTTGAAATACATAATTAATCATTGTCAGCCATAGTTATTCTACTATGCTATAGAACATTAGAACTCATTCTTCCTATGCAACTGCAGTCCTGTGCCTATTAACCATCTTCTCTTCATCCCCCCAACTCCCAACTCTTTCCTCAGGCTCTGGTAATCACCATTACTCTCAACTTCTGTGAAATCAACTATTTAGCTTCCACATACAAGTGAGAACATGTGGTAATTGACTTTTTGTGCTTGATTTATTTCACTTAATATAATGACCTCCAATTCTATCCATGTTGCCACAAATGACAGGATTTTATTATTTTTACAAGTGAATAACATTCTATTTTATATATACACCATATTTTCTTCATCCATTCTTTTTTAATTTTTTTTTTCAGTACTGGGGAGTTGAGCCCAGGGCTTCACACATGCTTTGCAAGTGCTCAACCAGTTACTCTTCTATCTTGAGACAGTCTCACTAATTTACACAGGCTGCCCCTGACCTTGAACTCATGATCCTCCTACCTCCACCTCTCAAGTCACGGGGATTACAAGTGTGCACCATTGTGCCTGGCCATCAGTCATCTTTTGATGGGCACCTAGGTTCATTCCATAACTTGGTTATTGTGAATGATGCTGCAGTAAATGTAAGGATGCAGATGTCTCTTCAAAATATTGGTTCCTTCACCTTTGGATTTATATCTAGTTGTAAAATTGCTAGATCATATAGTAATTCTTTCTCAAGATTTCTTTTTAAGAGTTGCTACAATTTTTTCAATAATGGTTGTATCTACCCTAGTTATATCTACCCTAACAGGGAATGAGTGTTCCCCTTTCTCCATATCCTCACCGCTATTTGCCATTTCTTTGTTTTTTTGATAATAGCCATTCTAACTTGGGAGAGATGATATATCACTGTGGTTTTGATATGCATTTCCCTAATGATTAGTAATGTTGACCATTTTTCTCATATACTTGTTAATCAGAGAAATGACTATTTAGATCATTCATTTTGTCCATTTTTTAATTATTGATTTGGGGGTTGTTATGTTATTTGAGTTTTTTATATATTCTGGGTATTAATTCTTTGTCAGAAGAATACTTTGCAAATTTTTCTCCCATTTGGTAGGTTGCATATTGTTGATTCTGTTTCTGTAAGGAAGTTTTTTAGTTTGCTATAATTCCATTTGCCATTTTTTACTTTTTTTCTCCTTGATTTTGGGGTCATATCCAAAAAATCTTTGCCCAGATCAATATCCTGAAGATTTTCATCTATATTTTCTTCTCATAACTTCAGACTTCATTTTATCAGTACAATCTTATTACAAGTAAATACTTTAAGAATTACAACACCTTTAATCAATTAAGCTACTTATCAATAAAAGATGCCATTGTTTATCCTGGCAATATCCCTGCTCTGTAGTCTACTTTATATGATATTAATTTGCCCACCTTGCTTACCTAGTCTTTAAATTTTAATAGTACATATTCTTTACCCTATTCAATTTTTCAACCTATTCATGATTTATATAAATGTGATTTATATAAATATAAAGATGTATTTTTGGATAGTTTTTAATTTTATCTACTATGATAACCTCTGATTTCATTTATAAAGTATATACTATGTTTAATGAAATTTAGGATATTAGAGCACAAATTCACTTTCTTATAGGTTATTTTTGGCATTCCATATCTGTCCTCTCACCTTTTTCTCTACATTTTCCTTGTATTTTGAGACTAGATATATCAATATAAACTTATAGTTTAATATAAGACACACATGCATATTTATATACATCCACACATATGTGTGCTAACTTATGTGTTTGTGTGGATGCATACAGATGTTTTCTGACTTAGACCACACAGGAGGGTTTAGCACACTTAGAATGCAGAGATTTGATTCTATATGCCATTCACCACTTCACAGTTACAAGAAACAGTCTCTTTAACAGAAATGGCTAAAGTCCAATTAACAAGATAGGTTGGAATACTGAAAAAGATAACACAGAAAGAATTGAGAAATGTAAAAAAATATGAGAGGCATACATAGATAAAAAGTAGGTAAGTTTAAGCAAAACTTTACTAAGAACTTGACTATTTTTTAATTGGAAATTTTTAATGTATACCTTAATGTGATTCATTCTGACATGCTTTTCATTGTGACATTTCCATACATGCATTTTGATGTGCATTATTCATATAGGTTCCCCCTTACCCTCTTGTATGCTTCCCCCCCATCCCACCCTCCCCATCAAAGACTTCTCTATCATTTACTTGGTAATATTTTTCTATATGTCCTTGGGTTCCAGTTCTGTTTAAGATAGAAACTTTTCCTGTAGTGGTCTTTGTTTTTATCTTGTCAGAACTATTGCATGCATTTTCTAGACCATTCTTAGCTTTTTTTCCTTTTATTTTGATCCAACCTTTGAATAGGATCTTTCCTTATAATTTTGATTCAGCTCCCACCTATGAGTGAGAACATGTGGTGTTTCTCTTTCTGAGCTTCTGTTCGTTCACTTAAAATGATTTTCTCTAATTCCATCCATTTTGCTGTGAATGGCCTTATTTCATTTTTCTTGATTGCTGAGTAGTATTCCACTGTGTATATGTACCATAGTTTTTTTTATCCATTCTTCTGTTGAAGGGCACTTTGGTTGATTCCATATCCTTGCTATTGTGAAAAGTGCTGCATTGAACATGGAGATGCAGGTGTCTCTGTGGTATGATGACCCATCTCCCTTTGGGTAAATTCCCAATAGTGTTATAGCTGGGTCAAACGGTAGATATATTTTCAGTTTTTTAAGATACCTCCATATTGATTTCCACAGTGGTTGGACCAATTTACAGCTCCACCAACAATGTAAGAGTGTTCTCTTTTCCCCGCAACCTCACCAGCATTTGTTGTTATTTGTTTTATTGATCTTCGCCATTGTTACTGGTGTAAGGTGAAATCTCAGAGTTGTTTTAATTTGCATTTCCCTAATGGTTAGGGATATTGAGCATTTTTCATGTGTTTCAAGAACTTGACTTTGTAATTACAAATTTCTCAAAGGAAACTCCAGGTCAGGAGGGCTTCAGGAATGAATTGTAATAAACAATTAAACATATAATAAACAAATATAGAAAAAATCTTAATCTTGTAAAAGCTCAGGCAACACATTTCCCAACTAATCTTATGAGACAAAACAGTCCAATACCACAAGGCAACTATATTCTAAAAAAGTAAATACTGTCATGATTATAAGTCCATTGTTGTTGTTGTTAGGTGCCGTGAGTTGTGTCCAACTCATAGCGACCCTTATAGGGTTTTCAATGGCTGATTGTTTTGGGATTGCCTCGGGAGTGGATTGCCACATCCTTCTCCCGTTTTTGTGGTGCTGGGAATCAAACTTGGGACCTCAGAGACTGCAGAGCAGTGCTCTACCAACTGAGCTAAATCCCAGCCCTATAATTCCAAAGCCCCAAACAATAGCAAATTACATCCCAGAAGTATAATATAAACACAGAAAAACACAAGTTTGCTCCCGAATGAAAGGCTGACTCACTACATTCAAAACACACACACGCGTGCACGTGTATACATACCTGTCTGAAAAAACAAAAACTCCCATTAGCTAATAAATGTCATTTATTAAATCTACAGCCAACATGGGGCTGGGATTTAGCTCAGTTGGTAGAGCAATGCTCTGCAGTCTCTGAGGTCCTGGGTTCGATGCCCAGCACCACAAAAATGGGAGAAGGTCAAGGCAATCCACTCCCAAGGCAATCTCAAAAAAATCAGCCATTGAATCAGCCTGTATGAGGGTAGCTATGAATCGGACATGACTTGATGGCACCTTCAAACAACAGCCAACATGGTACTTACTTTTGACATATTCAATTTCCCCCTGTAGCAAAAGAAAAATAAAACAAAGAAAAATCCATGGATGAACTAAAAGAACTATGACCTGATCCTCAGCACCAGGTGGGAGTTTGGGGCCATGACAAAAGAAAAATGAAGACATGCTCAAGAAAAAAATAGAATTTGGAAAAAAGAAACACAATAGCTCCTGCCTGTAAATAATGAGTATAATACACAAATAGTCAAAAGAAATAGGAAATAATTATTAATGGTAGTGATTATTTTAACAGGATTGTAGACAGTTAAATATATAAAAATATTTTATTTCTGTAAAAATAAGAGAAACAATTGGAAGATAAACTTTACAAATGACATTTTCAATAACATGAGAAAACATGAAAAGATATGCAAAAACTTTATAGTAAAAATTACAAAACATAGTACAGAATAGTTAAATAAGACAAGTAAATGGCAAAGATCCAAGTTTCTGAATTGGAAAGCTTGGTTATTATTGACTTGTACATTAAATATTATTCATTGTAAAATCCCATGAAGCTATTAGAAAAATTTGGCAAGATAATTCTCAAGCTGTATATCTAAATAAAAAATGACCAAAGATAGCCAAAATAATTAAAAAGAGTAAAAGCAGAAAGACTTTAAGTATGGGATTTACTATAAAACAATGATGATGTTTCAAAGGATGAAACAACAATAATGCAAACACTGTGCCATTTGTGTAAAAACAATACTATGGAAAGAACTGAAGATATTTTGAAGTACTTAGCCAAAAAAAATCTAACTGCTTCCTCTTTAATCCCATGGAGATGACTCTCAAAGATTTATGAGCCTATGTACATGTGAAAATCTTTATATATGATAGAAAATCTATATAAATAAAAAACCCAGTATACTCAAACATGATCATCAATAATAGGTATGTGCACGCCTAAATATCCTTTTAATGAAAACTTATTATATTTGCAACCTAGGGTGGATGAACATCACTTTATCCACAACACTCAGTGTGCTCTAGATTTATTTATTTACTTACTTATTCATTTAATTTATTCATTTTTGCAGGACTGGGGTGTTGAGCCCAGGGACTTGCACCTGCTAGGCAGGTGGCTTACCACTGAGCTACATCCCCAATCCCCTTTTCATTTTGACATAGGGTCTCACTAATCGCTCAGGCTGTGTCTGGCTGGAACTCACGTTCCTCACCAAGCTCTCTGTATAATTTTCATTTTACGATGTGCATACTATACTAGTGTAGATTAAAATGACATTACATTCATTCCCCAAAGGATTTATATTTACATATGCAAGCATATATATGCATGAAGATATTCTTTTTATAAAACCAGTTTAAAACCATGATACAAAGTAAAGGTTAGTGTGGCCTCACATGTTTTATATATATATATATATATATATATATATAAATTTATATATATATATATAAGTATATATATATATATATGTACACACATATATATACAATTTAAATGTACGTATTTTCTACTAATGAGTCCAGTAAACTGTACATGCCATTTTGTATTACAGCAGTTTGGAGCTGTTTTTCTCTTTCCTGGGTCTCTGTTTTAAAATAATTACATAAGGCTCATGTATTGTTGTTGTTAGGCGCCGTCGAGTCAGTGTTCAATTCACAGGGAATCTGAGTACAACAGTATTGTCAGTGCTTCTCTGCTGTTCATAGGCTTTTCAATGGCGGATTGATTTGGGGGTGTGCGTTCCAGGTCCTTCTACAGCACCTGGTGTTCCCAGGTGGTCTCCCATCCAAGTACTAACCAGGCCCAGCCCCGCTTAGCTTCCAAGATCTGATGAGAACGGATGCCACAGGGCTATGGCTGCAGGCAAGGCTCATGTACCACTTAAAAAATGAAAGAAAAAGCAAGTGTTTGCTCTCAACCAGACCGAAAGACTGTTGCATGGTAAACTGGGACACCCAAAATTCCACAAAGGGCTACATATGAACCGATTTGGGCCAGCAGTAAAAATAAAACCAGCATAGTTTTTAAGAAATCGGTTTCTTAATTACATGCGTTTCTGAATCCTTGCCATCTCTGGTGTCCGTCTCGATCTTCTGCGGCACTGTGATCTGCAGAAGGGATGCTTCAGTTTCTGCAGTGAGGAAAGCAGCACTGAGCAGCCAGGCGGGGAGCTGCGTCCCCAGCCTCCCTCACCTCCCCCGCAAACTTCCAACTCCGCGCATGCGCGCACACACGCCCCAAACCTCGCAGCCAGGCCGCAGCGGGAGACTGCGGGAGGAGAGAGAACCTCGCCACCCCTGCCCAGGGACATCGCGGGGCTTTCGCCTTCGGTCAGGCAAGGGAGGGACTGGTGTCCCCGTCGTGGGCTGAGCCCTCCCACCTCCAGGCCCAGAGGTTGCCCCCCGGCCCGGGCCCCAACCTGGGCGGCTTGGCTGCGCGCCCGCCGGCCTCTACAAGCACTAGGAGCGAGGGGCAGCCCCCGCAGAGGGTCGGTCACTCACCAGGGCTGGCGGAGCTCAGCCGGCCCAGGCTGGATAGGAGCAGCAGGAGCGACAGCATTGCGCGGCCGGCAGCCTTAGCAGCGCCGTGGCCGTTGGGGCAACCGCAGCTGCTCGCGGGCCGAGGCGAGGCTGGGCGCGGCCGGCGCGGGCAGGAGGCACCCGGCGAGTAGGACTGCCGCCCGCTCACAGCCCGGGCTCAGCGCGCGGCTTTCCTCTCCAGGGTCTGTTCGTGACTGCCCCTGGGTAACGTGATGCAAACAAAGCAGGTTTTCCCCTCCACGCCTTTGGGGGATGAAGTGCTGGGTGATATTAATATTCCACGTCGTAGTTTTCTGGTATGGCAGATGACACACCTACAGTATGTTGGTTATCAGCCAAGTAAGTGCCCATTTTAACCACGTGCACTTCTTCCTTTCTACTTTGTCTCAGGTGAAAACATGAGCACACTGAGAAATAAAAAAATCAATTCTTTGATGACAGAAAAGTTTACTTCTTAGAAAGCTAGCTAAGAAATCCAAATAAATGGAGGCAGGCTGGTGGCGCATGCCTGTAATCCCAGCTACTGGGGAGGCAGAGGCAGGAGGATCCCAAATTCTAGATCAGAGGCAGTCTGCATAATTTAGCGAGACCTTGTCTCAAAAAGTAAAAAATGGGATGGGGGTGTAGCTCAGTGATACAGCACTTGCAAAACATACAAACACAAGGCTCTGGGTTCAACCCCCAGAACCATAAAAAAATTAATTAATTAACAAATAATTAAGTAAAAATAGGAAATAGGCAAAATCCAAATAAATGGCTAAATAGAAATATATGTATGTGATTTTCTACTTTCGTGTTGATTTATTACTCAAATATCAGGTAAATAAAAATTACGACTATGAAAAGACTTAAAAACAATTGAAATCCATTTATCTGTTCAATTTTGTGTACTTTTATTTCTTAGAAAAACCTATGATTTCTAAGACTAGCTGAAGAGCTAGACAAAAACATTTCCCATCAATAGCGTTCACACATGAAAGTCAACGTTAAGGTGGAAATAAAGATTTATGTCTTAATATTCAGGTTTGTGATTTCTCTATTTTCAATTATTCACAATTTATTTTATGACTCATGAAAATGTGTCACTAGGAAAATATATGTATAATGTATCATCCTAACCATTCTAAGGCTACATTTCAATGGAATTAAGTACCATTGAGGGCTAGGATTTAGCTCAGTTGGTAGAGCACTTCTCTGCAGTCTCTGAGGTCCTGGGTTCCATTCCCAGCACCGCAAAAATGGGAGAAGGACATGGCAATCCACGCCCCAGGCAATCCCAAAACAATCAGCCATTGAAGACCCTATAAAGGTCTCTATGAGTTAGACACACTCTACTGCACCTAACAAGTACTGTTGAATTGATGAGCAACCACCATCCATCTCCAGTGTTCCCTTCATCTTGTAAAATTAAATCTCCCTAGACATTATCTGCAAAGAGAGAAATAGCAACTCATGTCATTAAAGAAGCAGTAAGTTGACAAGGTGATGGATATGAACTTTACAAACTAAACATCTATACTAAAAAAGAATTGTGAGTTCCAGGCCAGCATGGTCAATGTAGTAAGATTCTGTCTCCAAAAAACAATGAAGGTAGAGGAGGAAGAGAAGGAAGACAAAGAAGGAGGAGGACAAAAGAGAAGCAGAAGGAAGAAGGGGAAGGAGAACAAAGGAGGAAATGGAAGAAGAAGAATGAGGAAGGAAGATGAAGGAGGGAAAAGGAGGAGGAGGAGAGGAAGAAGAATAAATCCAGAAAGTACCAAATGTTGGTAAGGATGTGGAAAAATTGGAACGTCATTGATTGGAAAATTAAATATAGCTGTTGTTGTTGTTGTTGTTGTTGTTAGGTGCCCTGAGTCATGTCCGATTCATAGCAACCCTCATAGGGTTTTCAATGGCTGATTGTTTCCAGATTGCCTCAGGAGTGTCCTTCTCCCATTTTTGCAGTGCTGGGAATTGAAGTGGGGACCTCAGAGACTGCAAGCAGCACTCTACTGAGCTAAATCCCAGCTCATTATAGCCGTTATGGAACATAATATTGTGCTTCCTTAAAAAGTTAAGAGTAGAGTTACCTAATTTCAATTATGGAAGAACTATTCTGTGCCAGGAATTCTTATCTTTCTGTGGGGTAGTTGTTCTGTATGTCTTACATTTAGTATTTATAGGTAAAATAAAATATTGGTTGCCTTTCCCAGTTTATAGAATGAAACAAAAAATGATAGCTTTTTAGAAAGTTTATTTAGCCACAATTATTTCTAAACATTTTAGTGTCTATCAAGAAATATTTTTGAGTAGCAAACAGTAGAAGAAAATTTAACCTCAGAATTTCCAGCTGTATTATTTTGCTTAAGTATTTACTTCTGATGTATGTTATAGACTATATTTATTTAAATATTTCTACAGCCCTTAAAGGCTAGGTTTAGCTCAGTTGGTAGAATGCTGCTTCACACTCTCTGAGGACCTGGGTTTGATTCCCAATATAGTAAAAACGTGGCAATCCACTCCTGAAGCAATCCTTAAACAATCAGCCATTTAAAACCTTTTGAAAGTCGCTATGAGTCAGACCCAACTCGATGGCAAGTAACAACCACAGCCACCTGCACTTTAAAACCTGATCTTTTTATATATTGCAAAGTTATCTGACAAGTGATTAAAAATATTGTATCAAGACTTTGTTTTGCCCTTAAAATATAATAACTTCCTGACTGGGACCTTAATACATTTTGAAATATATTAATGAAATTAATACATATCACTGAAGGTATGATAAATATTAAATACTTATTCATGATTTTATTAAATTCTGTGGTTATCAAATAAAATGGAGAAATGTATATGATTTAAATTTCTTGTTGTCTTCGCCTGATTGAGATGTATTTTTAAATTGCATACTATAGGCATTAAAATACTTTAAATTTAATTCAACAATTATTTTTTAAATGCCTACCCTAATTCAAGCAGTAGACCTGGGTTTTCAAAATATAAATGATAACATAATTGTGTTCAAGTAGGTCAGAGGCAAATAGGAAGCCAAACATGTATAAGAGATACCATACCTAGAAATTATAAATTAATTGGTATTATGATAAACTATTTTGGAGGAATACATTCAGATAGCTAAGTTTTCTCTACATATATCAACAATAGTTAGAGAAAAAATGTCTCTCAGGATGTGAGCCATAATTGGATGAGTAAATGGCTTTCTCCTAAGAGTAATATTAAATTATTCAAGAATTTTAAGTCTTATAAACTATTTTGTAATGACCTAGGTGTGATGGGATACCACTGGTGAGGACTAGAAGCAGTAAGTCTATTTAAGAGTACTTTCAATAGTTCGGGCCATAAATGTCAGTATCTTCAACGATAACCCATGGGTAGGAAAAAAAATACATAGGAGATATTTTTTTTTTGAGCTTTTAAAATAAAACTTTCCACATATAAAATGAAATAAATTTCCTGCCAAACTCCAGAAAACCCTCCCTCAATACAGAAACAGTTTTATTATTAAATATGCATTAAAGCAGAGTGTGATACCCTAAAGAGATTGAGAAACAGAAAGAAACTTCACCCTCTTATATAGCTAAGCAGGTTCAATCAATTTCGTGTTAACTGTCTTTATCCAAAGAACAAATACATCTTCTTTATTTCTTGTTGTTGTTACATGCTGTCGAGTTGGTGTCTGACTCATAGCAACCCTGTGTACAACAGGAGAAACACTATTGTTAGTGCTTCTCTGCTATTCACGGGGTTTTCAATGGCAGATTGTTTTCATTGGGTCCTTCTACCCAAGCCTACAGCACCTGGTGTTCACAGGCCGTCTCTCATCTAAGTACTAACCCCACAGGACCCTGTTTAGCTTCCAAGATCAGGTGGGATCTGACACCACAGTGGTAGGGCCACAGGCGTCTTATTTCTTAGAGATAGTGAGAAAGGTACTACTTGGAGCCAGAAACCAAGGCTAAATTCCCAAAGACATATTTTTATAACTGTTATCTTTTGAGAAAAATCCCCTAGTGGGCCATTTTTTCTAATCACATTTGACCAGCATTCTTAAGTTCATTCATTTTTTTTTAATTATTTTCATTTTTCACTGATACATAAAAACTACAAAAATGTGGATATCATTGAGGTGAAATGTGATATTTTGACGTAAGTATACATTGCGCAATGAGGTAAATTAGTTTCTTTTTCATCATTCTGACCAAAATACCTGACAGAGAAACTTAAAAGGGAAGAAAGATTTATTTTGGCTCATGATTTTAGACAGTTGAGTTCATCACAATGGGGAAGACATTGTAGGACTGTTCAGTTCATATCAGGGTGGGCCAGGAAGCAAAGAGCATAATAGGAAGCAACCAGGAATAACATATACCCAAGGACCCAACTAGTCACGTACTTTTTCCACCTCAGTCCCACCTCCCAAAGTTTCCATAGCTTCTCAAAGGAATGCCACCAGCTGGGGACCAGGCTTTCAAACACACAGAACTGTGGAGGATATTTCATATTCAAAAACTAACATCAGATTCAGTATGTCTTATCTTCTGGAATATTTATCACTTCTTTTTGAAAAAACCATTCAAAATCATTTCTTAGTCTGTGAGTAACAAGCAGATCTTCATATGGGTTGAGAAATAATTAAGTTGAAGAAGTGTTGGATTTGAGTAATAACAACCATAAATATTCAATGTTGTTATGAACATGAATGGAGTTCTAGAATTTGAGTTGAACACTTAAAAGGGCAACTTTAAGGACAGTGAATAACATAATCTAATAGAAATGTAGGAAAAAAGTTTTAAAATGAATAGGATATAAACATATATATTACAAAATATAGTTATGTGAGTATATAGCAAGATGTTAAATACATACCACAAGATAATTGTGGGTCTGGATATGACTTGACTTCCTTTTAACATCTTGCTGTATACTACAGTATGTTCTGGATATCTTAAATAAAATGTATATTACAGTATACTATATAATATTGTTCCCGTATTCTCTTTTCTAAATTCTGGGAAGCAGTTTCAGGGGGTATATAGGGAAAGTTGATTTTATACAATTTTTTTAAATAAGTATAGAGTTTCAGGAAGTTGCATAGAAGTTTATACAAAGAGGACCCAGGTACTCTTCTTTCACTTGGTTTCTTCCAATATATACATGCAAGTGTGTGTGTGTGTGTGTAGCTATGGGCAACTTAATCACATGCAGTTCCACAAAACATAAATCAAGCTACAGATCTTTACAATGACAATAAGACTTTTACCCTGTTTATAGACACACTCACCCTTTTACTTATCCTCTATTCTCCACACCTATAATTTTTAATATTTTAATAATTTTATATGAACAGAATCACACAGTATGTAAGCTTTTTGGCTTTTATCTACTTAGCATAATTTCATATTTTTCTATCAATTTTTTATCTTTTATTAAAGTGTAGTATACTATGGTACAAATTTGCCTTTGTTAAATGTTTAATAAAAACATTTTGTTAATTTACTTGTTGAAAAGCAGTTGGGTCCTTTCCATGTTTCAACTTGTTAGGTGCCGTCAAGTTGGCACTATGTCAGTGGTATTCTGCTATTCATAGGGTTTTCAATGTCTGATTGTTTAGAGAATGGGCTGGTGGGTCCTTCTCCAAATCCTATAGCACCTCATGTTCCCAGGTGGTCTCCTGTCTAAGCACTAACCAAGCCCAACCCTACTTAGCTTCCAAGATCTGACAGGATCACATGCCAGAGTCATAAGGCTATAGACAGTTTCAACTAGTATGTATTTAAGCTATATGCACACTAGCGTTAAAGTTTCTTCGTGAACATAATTTTCATTTTCTTAGGGCTAAATATCCAACAGTCAAGTTGCTGGTTCTGTCATTGTTGTTAGATGCTGCCAAGTCAGGTCCAACTCATAGTTGGACCCTATGTACAACAGAACAAAACACACTCAACAATATGTCAGTGCTTCTCTGTTATTCATATGGTTTTTAGTGTCTGTGTTAGGAGTGAGCTGCCAAGTCCTTCTCCCACTTTTGCAGTGCTGGGCATTGAACCCAGGGCCTCAGAGAACGCAGAGCAGCACTCCACCAATTGAGCACTGGTTCTGTAGATCTTCCAAAATAGCTGATATTTTTGAAATAGGGTGAGGAAGTCCAAGACTAAGGATGCTGCCAAAACATTAGAGATCATGGTGGTATGTAATAAAGAGAAAATTGGTAGCTCGTCAGAACAAAAAGCTAAATTATAGGATAGCTAGAAGTTAAACAGAGAGACTGCTAAGAAGAGGCCTTCTGGGGACAAATGAGTTCAGGGATTACTTCTGCAGATTAGTTGGATGAAACTGTAAATATTCCCTAAGACGTTTTACAAACAATACAGTAATTAGTAGCTGAGTGTAATACTAGCAGAAGCAGACAATTCTACAGAAAGATCAGAGTGTCAAAGAAAAGAGCCCTGCTTAATGCCACTTCCGTGTGGGTGCATATGTCCACAGCTGCACACTCTAAAAACATGATCATAAACTTCACATTATGGGGAGAATAGGTTTCAATGACATACTCCAGTGAAGTTCTCATTACTGATTAGGGCCATTACGTCATAAATTATTCTTGTTGTTGTTGTTGTTAGGTGCCGTCAAGTCGAGTCCGACTCATAGCGGCCCTATGTACAGCAGATTGAAACACTTGCCAATTCTGTCCCAGGCAAACGATTTTATTTATGTTTAAGCCCATTGTTGCAGACACTGTGTCAATCCATCTGGTGGAGGGTTTTCCTCTTTTGTGTTGACCTGCCACTCTTCCAAACATGATGTCCTTCTCCAGGGATTGTTCTCTCCTGACTACATGTCTGAAATATGTAAGATGCAGTCTGGCCATTCTTGCTTCCAAGGAGCACTCTGGTTGTACTTCTTCTAGGACAGATTTGTTGGTTCTTTTGGCAGTCCGTGGTGTAGTCAATAGACGTCTCCAGCACCACAATTCAAAAGCATCAATTCTCTTTTTCTGTCTCTCTTGTTCAATGTCCAGCTTTCACAACCATATGATGCCACTGAAAACACCATGGCATGAGTCAGACGCACCTTCTTCTTCAATGTGACATCTTTGCTTTTCAATACTCTAAAGAGATCTTTTGCCACAGCTTTTCCTAGAGCAATGCGTTTTTGAAATTCTTGACTGCTGCTTCCACAGGTGTTGATTATAGAGCCAAGCAAAGCAAAATGTTGGACAATCTCAATCTTTTCTCCATTTATTGTGAAGTTGCGTGCTGACCCAGTAGTAAGGATATTTGTTTTGTTGATGTTTAGTCGTAACCCATATTGAAGGCTATGTTCTTTGATCTTCATCAGTAAATGTTTTAAATCCTCTTCACTTTCAGCAGAGTGGTGTCATCTGCATAACGCAGGTTGTTAATGAGTCTTCCTCCAATCTTGATGCCACGTTCTTCCTCATAAAGTCCAGCTTCTTGGATTATTTGCTCAGCGTATAAATTGAAGAGATAGGGTGAAAGTATACAGCCCTGACACACACCTTTCTCAACTTTAAACCACTCAGTGTTTCCTTATTCTATTCGAACAACAACCTCCTGGTTCATGTACAGATTTCTCATGAGCACAATTAGGTGTTCTGGTATTCCCATTTTCCAAAGTGTTATCCATAATTTGTTATGATCCACACAATCAAATGCTTTTGCATAGTCAATAAAACATAGATAGACACTTTTTGATATTCTCTGCTTTCAGCTAATATCCACCTGACATCAGCAATGATGTCCCTGCTTCCCCGCCCTCTTCTGAATCCCACTTGGTTTTCCGGTAATTTCCTGTCTATATACTGCTGCAGTCGCTTCTGAATGATCTTTAGTAGAATTTTGCTGGTGTGCGATATTAATGATATTGTCCAATAGTTTGCACATTCAGTTGGATCACCTTTTTTGAGAATAGGCACAAATATGGATCTCTTCGAGTCAGTTGGCCAAGTAGCTGTTTTCCAAATCTGTTGGCATAAACATGTTAACACCTCCAGTGCTGCATCTGTTTGTTGAAACATCTCTATTGGTATCCCATCAATTCCTAGAGCCTTGTGTTTCACCAGTTCTTTCAAAGCAGGTTCCACTTCATCCTTCAACACCATTGGTTCCTCTTCCTATGCAACCTCTTGGAATGGTTGGTCATCTACCAATTCTTTCTTATATAATGACTGTGTATTCTTCCCATCTTCTTTTGATGTTTCCTGCATCATTTAATATTTTCCCCATAGAATCTTTCACTATTGACACTCGAGGCTTGAATTTTTTCTTCACTTCCTTAAGCTTGAGAAACACAGAGCGTGTTCTTCCCTTTTGGTTTTCTGCCTCCAGCTCCTTGCATATGTTATTATATTTGTTTTTGTCTTCTCGAGCTGCCTTCTGAAATCTTCTGTTTAGTTCCTTAATTTCATCATGTCTTCCTTTTGCTTTAGCTGCTCGACGTTCGAGGGCAAGGTCTAGTGTCTCTTTTGACATGTAATTTGGTCTTTTCTTTTTTTCTTGTCTTTTTGAGAACTTTTTACTTCCTTCTTGAATGATATCTTTTATGTCATGCCACAACTCTTCTGGTCTCCTATCATTTGTGTGTAATGCATTAAACCTATTTTTGAGCTGGTCTCTGAACTCAGGTGGGATATACTCAAGGTCATACCATGGCTCTCGTATACTTGTTCTAATTTTCTCCAGCTTCTGTTCGAACTTGCATATGAGAAGTTGATGGTCTGATCCACATTCAGCACCTGCTCTTGTTTTGACATTTTGTACAGAGCTTTTCCATCGTCTCTTTGCACATATGTAGTCAATTTGATTTCTGTATGTTCTGTGTGGTGAAGTCCATGTGTATAGTCTCCGTTTATGATGTTGAAAAAATGTATTTGCAATGAAAAGGTCATTGGTCTGACAAAATTGTACCATGCGATCTCCAGCTTCATTTCTGTCACCAAGACCATATTTTCCAACTACTGAGCCTTCTTGTTTGTTTCCAATCTTTGCATTCCAGTCACCAGTGATTATCAGTATGTCTTGATTGCATGTTTGATCTATTTCAGATTGCAGAAACTGATAGAAGTCTTCCCTTTCTTCATTTGTGGCCTTAGTGGTGGGTGCATAAATTTGAATAATAGTCATATTGACTGACCTTCCTTGTAGGCATATGGATATTATTCTATCACTGACAACATTGTATTTCATGACAGATCTTGACATGTCTTTTTTGATGATGAATGCAACCCCAATTCTCTTTAGTTTATCATTCCCAGCATAGTAGACCATATGATTGTCTGACTCAAAATGGCCTATGCTGGTCCATTTTAGCTCACTGATGCCTAGAATGTCAATGTTTATGCACTCCATTTCTCTTTTAATGATTTCTAATTTTCCTAGATTCATACTACATACATTCCATGTTCCAATTATTAATGGATGTTACAGTTTTTTTCTCCTCATTTTGAGTCATGCCACATCAGCAAGTTGAGCACCCTGGGGTTTTACTCCATTTCCGTCACCACGGTAGACTCTACTTGGAGGAGGCAACTCTTCCCCAGTAGTCTTTTGAGTGCCTTCCAACCTCGGGGCCTCATTTTCTGGCACTATATCTGACAGTGTCTCTTTGCTATTCATAGGGTTTTCAATGACTAGTTGTTTCGGGAGTAGCTCACCAGGTCTTACTCCCTAGTCTGTCTTAGTCTGGAAGCTCAGCTGAAAACCTGTCCACCATGGGTAACCTTGCTCATGTCCGAGCTTATAGTGGCAGAGCTCTCAGCCTTATCACAACACGCAAGCCCTCTCAGTGTGGCAAACTGGCAGATGTGTGGGGGCTCTGATGGTAAAATAATTAATACAAGGGCGCATATATAGCATAAGAAAAAGAGAAGGAGAATAGAAAGAGAGAAGAGAGTAAAACAAGAAAGGAAGAAAAATAAAAAAGAAAATAAAAAACCTCACGCATACACGCTCCCACCCACATATAAAATCGCTTGTAGTCAGGTGCGGTGGTATACACCTGCAATCCCAGGGGCTTGGGGGGGGGGCGAGGCAGGAGGATCACAAGCCCAGGATCACAGGCAGCCTGTACAACCCAGTGAGACCCTGTCTCAAAAAGTAAAAAAATATGGGCTGGGGGCACAGAGCGGCAGTCCAGCACCTAAAAAGTGAATAGGCACAAGACGCTGGTTTCAAATCCCCGTACAAAACAACAAAAACAAACAAACAACAACAAAAAAAACCCAAGAAACAAAAAACAAAATCAAAACAAAAACAAAAACAAAACCATGCATACACGCTCACACACACATATAAAAACAGGTGTGGTGGTGCACCCCTGCAATCCCAGCGGCTTGGGGGGCAGAGGCAGGAGGACCACAAGCCTGAGATCAGAGGCAGTTTGTGCAACCCAGCAAGCCCCTGTCTCAAAACGTAATAAAAATATGGGCTGAGGGTGCAGCACAGAGGTCCAGCACCTACAAAGCAAGCAGGCGCAAGACCCTGGATTCAAATCCCCATACAAAAAGAAAAAGAAAAGAAAAGAAAAGGAAAGGAAAAAAACCCTTGTACGTTCTTGTAGGTGGAATCTGCACTGTGGGCACCCAGTTCCACTGGGTGAAGTTGATACTGCAGGAAGCAGTGCTCCCTCCAGAACTCAGGATGGCAGTGTTTTCACACAATCTGCAGGAGCAGTCTGTCTTAGTCTATAGAGATTTTGCCAATTACATAGAAAATGGCGAATTGTCCCACAATGACCAAAGAGATGGTTCCACGAAATATTCTGTGTCTATTATATTGTTTGAGAAGCAGTGGAGCCTGTGGGGTCCTCCCTGGGGTTCTCCCTGTCCCACATAGTTCGGGCGCCAATTCCCCAAATCAGAGATTTCTGGCCCAAAGCCTATAGCATGGAAGGAATATGGCTGCTATCGTGAATTCTTTTTTTTTTTTTTATTGCAGGGCTTTCCGCCCACTTGGGAGACCACTTGGGAGGACCAAATCCTCTTGTGGGAGGGATGATATTCAACCCCCCTGGAGAGAGTCTGTAGTAGTCTGTCATGCACGGCGATTGCACATGAAACTGTTCTTATTGTGTCTAATTGTCCTGCAAGACTCTGCCAAAAAGGAGCATTCTGTCTGTGTGGGGCTCAGCCGTCTCCGCAGACCTCACCTTTCTCCATAGTGCAGTGGGATGACTTAGGATCCCCTCTGGTGTGTCTGGGATCCAGGCATATGTGTGCCCGTATGTCTGTGGAGATTGCGTCTGCATGACTGTCCCGCCACAACAGGAGAGAGGGAGCCGCGTTTCAGCTCTGGATGTGTACCGCTGGCACTGGTTTCCCAGTTCCCTCTGCGATTACTCCCCGTACCCTCCGGTATCTACTCTCATGGATCTGATCCCTATTTTCTTGCGTGAGGGACCTACAACAGCCCAGCGTCTCAGGCTGCAGGACGTATGTCGCTAAAGATGGCGATTCCGTGTGCCACCTCAAACTGACTCACCAGAAAACTTGCAGTTTGTGTCCCGTGGGCAGGGTGACAGTGTGATGTCAAGGTTGCATTCCGTGTTGGGTCCGGCTCCTGAGGGTGTGTGGGCAAAGTCCCCTCCGAGTCTCCGGGATTCTATCCTGCCATCTGTGTGAAGGCAAAATGGCGGAATGGCAGTCCTGCTACTGACCTCTGTGTAGCTCCTTCGAAGCCAAATGCTTGATTTCAGTGTCCATTCAGTTTCATCCTCTATCTCCCAATCTAAACTATCACTGTTTCTATCTATTCAATGTGAGTTCTAAACCCCTAATCGAGGCTTCCCTTTATTCTAGGACAGAAGGCGCGTGTTATCTGTCGGCCATCTTGCCGAGAGCCCCTCGTAAATTATTATGATCATTTTTACTTAAGTTCCCATGAGAATATGATTTTAATTTCTCAGGGCTAAATGTCCAAGAATGCAACTTCTGGGTCTGTATATCTCACAAGGTAACTGATTTACTTAGAACAGAAAGTGGGGAAATTGAAACCTGAGGCTGCTGCTAGAACTATGGAGATTTTGGTGCCATGCAAGAGAGATGGTAGTTCATGAGAACTGCAAGCTAACTTATAGACAGACTTTAAACAGAACCAGTAAAGAATAGATAGCTAAGAAGACTTTCTAGGGCCATGAGGAGAAACAAGCTCAAAGTCTGTCTTCAAAGAATACCCCTGCAAAATCATTTAGAGTAATAGGATCAGGCTATTGAGAAATTTATATTCGAAGACTTGCTGAAACAAAAGAGCAGTTGACTTGCAATTAGTATGAACGAATAGCTTGCTCTGAAACCAATGGAGGCAAACAGTTGAACAGAGAGATCAGAATGTCAGAGACAGCCCTACTTAAAGTCACTCTCCTCTCAGGGTATATATGTGCAAGACTACTTTCTACAAGGGTTGTTGTTGTTATTGTTGTTGTTAGGTGCCGTCGAGTCGAGTCCGACTCATAGCGACCCTCATAGGGTTTTCAAGGGCTGAATGTTTTGGGATTGACTTGGGAGTGGATTGCCACGTCCTTCTCCATCCTCCAAGGGTATAACATCACAATGATGATGAACTGAAGAAAGTTTAACCCAAAATAGCCAGTTCTGCATATTTCACCACAGTAGTTATATTGAAAGCATTTGTTTCTTCTTGTGATATGTGTTGTAGAAAATACCTAATTCATTTGATTATCTCTATATGCCTTGAAAATCAAAATTTTAATCTTCTTTACCAAATCACATGAAAATTAATGGAATTTATTATGTTACAATTGATTGTTTGCTCTTTAAGTAAAATGGCTTCCTCACTGGCTACAACCTGAACAAATGTTTTTCGTTTGGGGTTTGTGTTTGTGTTTTTTTGAGAAAGAGTCTCACTATGTAGCACATGCTGGCCTGGAACTCACTATGTAACTCAGGCTGGCCTCAAATTTACAGTCTTTCTCCTTTAGCCTCCCAAATGTTGGGATTATGGGTGTGTGCTAGTGCACCCTGCTCTGAACAAATCTATCTATAGATATAGATATAGATTATAATGAAGGTAGAATGAGTGTTAAAATGTTGTTCAGGGAAAAAGATGGATGAAGACAGGTGCCCTGTGCTTATCTCCTCCACAAAAAAAGAATCAAGATGACAAGAACTAGCTGCATTTGAGGTGAGGGGCTGAGTGCAAGTACTATAAAACATCAAGGGAGAAACAGGAGACCTGTAACAGTAGCAGAGACACCTAAGCACACAGCTACCATGACTCTAGTTCCCCTGCCAGGGGACTCCCAGGGCTACTCAAAGTGTCCACAGGATGGTCCCACTGGACCCCATTACTGCAGATGCTACAATTCTGACTATGGGAGAGTTCCATGGTCATCAGAAGCTTGGGATCCAGCTAGGAGAGGGGCGTGGAGTTCACACAATGCTTAAATGCAGAGAAGGAACTCACTTCATCTCCCCCAAACCTCCAGACCCAGGCTTTGGAAGCACAGTGCTATATGGAGAACAGAGCTTCACAGAGAGCCTCTGATGGAATCCACACTGCCCTAGGGGCAGACGCCTGCCTATACCACCATTTCTGCAGCCAGAGGCAAGTCTAATACATTGGCACAAAAGACCACAGCATCACATATCCAACTGGACTCAACTGTGCATGTGTGATTCCAGCAACAAGCCTGTGCAGTGCACCGCACTCCAGGGCACAAACAGTTTAACACAGTGGGAGATGCCACTCCAGTATCTGAGAAACCAAAGCATTTGCCCCCTGGAGTCTTGGCCTCTGCCCTCCCTGTTGCACTCCACCACCACCGGTGCTCAGCCCTGGGAGACCTGAAGGCATATCTCCTGCAGTCCATGTCCTCTGGCACCACTATCCCTGCCTTCATCAGCAGGTACCACTGCTGAATTTAGGGTGTGCCTCCAATGGTCCACAACCCCCTGCCATCATGGTCACCGTCCTCAGTGCCTGACACTCTGGGGCCTGAAGATTCACCTCCCAGCCAGCTCCTGCTGCCACCTGTGGCATGGTATTCCTGCTATAAGTACCACAGGCCCCTGATAACAGTAGCTGTCACCCAAGCAGGGCCTGGGCATATGCCCTCTGCAGTCTATAACTCCAGCACCACCATTGGATTTATGGAAACCCCCACCACTAGTAGACCTGGAGACATGTCCCCCATATGCCTGTTGCTGTCACTGCCATTGCTGTAGTCCTTGCCTACAGGAACCACGCCCCAGCAAGACCTGAGGAAACATCTGTCATGCTCCATTCCTCCAGCACCACCATTCCCATGCTAGAGGGACCCCATCTCCCATTGCTCTGTGCACCACATCCATTTTGGCCCCTACAGTGTTCCCACCCCCACTTGGCCATGATAGACAGGACAAAAGAACAAAAAAGCACAGTTACATAGCATCTCTAAAAGAACACATATTTCTCTAGCCACAGACTCCCAAAAACACAAAATTGATGAAATGCCTGGAAAAGAATTCAAAAGAATGAATTTAAGGAAATCTGGTGAAATAAAATACAGGTAGAAGAGTGAATGAAATTAGGAAAGCAATTTGTGATATAGACAAGAAATTCCAGTAACATCATGAAAAAATTAAAATTCTTGAAATGTAAGAACTCAAGTCAAATAAAAAAAGGGTAGTTGAGAGACTTAACAAAAGACTAAATCAAGCAGAACACTATCTGAACTTGAACACAGAGTTTTAGATAGAAGAAAGAAAACTAAAAAAGAATGAAGAATGCCTCCAAGACTTAAGGGTCTCCCTTAAATTAACAAATGTTCTGAGTATGGTAATTATAAGAAACAAAGAGAAAAGGCACAATAAAACTATTCCATGATAGTGAAAACTTCCCTAATCTCAGAAAAGTTATGGACCTCCAGGTACAGGAGGCCCAGAAGATTGCAGTTAAACTTGAGCAAAAATCCTATCCATAACATTGTGGTCAAACTGCCTAAAGTTCAAGAAAAAGAGAGAATTCTAAAAACAAGAAAAAAAGTATCAAGTCACATTTAAGGAAACCCCTACTAGATTAAAAGCAGATTGCTCAGCAGAAACTTTATAACTGGGAGGGAATAGGACAACATACTAAGTATACTGAAAGAAAAAAACCTGCCAACCAAGAACACTATACCCAAGAAAACTATTCTTCATAAATAAAGGAGAAATGGAGACTTTCCAAGATAAGCAAAAATTGAGAGAGCCCATCATCACTAGACCATCTCTACAAGAAATATTCAAAGGAGTCCTACATCTAGAAGTAAGTATATCACGAAAATGAGAAAGAATAAAACTCACTGGCAAAGCAGATACACAAATGAAAAGGAGAAAAGAATCAAATTTAATCACTACAGGAAACCAACAAAGCACAAAAGTATACCATAAAAGACAAATGAAAAAAGGACTTATGACAGTGCATTTTAGTCTTTATTCCAAAATAATGTGAAATCATACCAGAATTCTAAGTGAAATTAATGATGGAGTTTTGGCTTTGAAAGATAAATATCTAATGTCTAGAGTTGGTAGTGTTGAGATGAGACCTGGAAGCAATATAATACTTTAGAGGAAATTTTCATATATCAGTCCAAAAATGTCTGCATATTGTAGAGAATAGGAAGAAAAATTATAGTAAAGGAATTTGAGATTTATTTAGGATGAAAAATAGGTTAGCTAAATAACTTGATATGGAGATTGATAAAATTCTTAAGATTTTACTAGGCAGCTAAGTTGTAAGTCATCAATTCTAAAACAAGGAGATTTCCTCAAGGAGTGGGAGATAAATTCATCTACAGAATATGCTGAATTTCAGGTGCCTCAGGTGCTAAGAATAGCAGGTGTAGATAGTCAAGGAGTAGTTGGAAATGAGTCTTGATCCCCAAAGTTTCAGGTAAAAATCATAGATTCATAAACACATTAAAAAGAACTTGTAGAAAAATAAGTAAATAAAATCATCCAAAAGAAACATGGAAAGAAAAGAAGTCCATAGTATAATTGTGGGTTATATAGTTGATTTGAGTTATAGTTGACTAAGAGAAAAAGAATCTAGAAAAAAACAGAATAAAGATTAAGATCACTAAAGAATTAAAGGTTGGTAATATTATGGTGATCAAAAATTACAAAATGAGCCAGGTATGGTGGATGTAATTACATCTGTAATCCTAGCGACTCTGGAGGAAGAGACGGAAGATGGCAAGTTTGAAGCCAGAGACACCCTGTCTAACTTGGCAAGACCCTGTCTCAACAAAAATAATACAGGGACTAGGGATGCAGGCCAATGATAGAGCACTCATAAAGTATGGGTGAAGCCCTGGGTTCAGCCCCCCCCCCCCCAGTATTTCAAAAAGAAGAAGCAGGGGGGAGGAAGAGGAGGAGGAAGAAAAGGGGGGGAGGATGAGAAAGGAGGAGGAAGAAAAGAAAGGAAGAGGGGAGGAGTAAAAAGAGAAGTAGTAGTAGTAGTTCCAATTCACCAGGGCCCAGAGCCACTTCAGTATTTCACTTACCTTATTGTTGTTAGATGCTGTTGAGTCGGGTCCAACTCATACTAACCCTATGTACAACAGAATGAAGCACTCTTAGACACTGTTCCATGCCTGACACTATTGTCAGTGCTTCCCTGTTACTCATAGGGTTGTCAGTAGTAGATTGTTTCGGAGGTTGCCAGGTCCTCCTTCCTAACCTTCAGCACCTGGTATTCCCAGGCAGTTTCCCATCCAAGGACTAACCAGGCCCAACCCTGCTTAGCTTCGGAGATCAGGCAGGATTGGATGCCAGGGGCCTATGGCTGCAGACTCACTCACCTTAGGCCTTCATAAAATTGCTTGTTAATCACCACAACTGGGACTGTTTTGCTCTATAAGCAGCTCTTCTCCTCTTACCTCGCAGCCCATTGGTATTTGAACAGCTCTAAAGACAAGGCCCTCAGACCATGACTGAGTAGTTTTGCCATTTTGGGTGGCATAACCATAGGACCTTCTCTGTCCTCCACAACAGAACAGGTCTGAAATATACTTTCTTGGCCTCTGACACGTGTGGCTCTCAAGCTTTCCCCAAACCTTGGCAGATTTGGTAGGGGACCCAGCCGACTGGGCATTCTGATCCAGGAGGAGTTGAGGATAGACCACAGTCAAGGTGAAAAAAAAGTCATTCCGAGGAAGCATTGGGAAAAAAATAAAGGAAGTTTGTACAACCCTAAAGGCAGTGGTTTGCTAGTAAACGTTATACCACTGTCTTTCTGGGGAAAAAGAGAATCCAGGTTTACAAGTTTATCAGATTCAGTGAAGGTCAATTTCAAGCTAGCATTTGACATTTTTAGCAAGAGAGCTAGAAAGAGAGGCAAGTTGTGCACCGTAATACTGTAAAGCAATTGCACCTGTAAGATACAGAAACTGTAACTTCAAAAGCAAAGACAGAAGTAAATCATAATAAAATAATTAAGAAATGTTAAGTTTTGAGTATTGGTTTTAGATTTATTTAAATATAAGCAATGTTTTAAATAATGGCTGTTTAACAAATGACTTGCAGAGGTTTTAAAATTTTAATGATCTGCTCTGGTGAGCTGGTATGGACTGGCTCCAGCACACCACTGCTAAGGTAATTGGTAAACAGTAGAGGTACACCCAAGTTCAGTGTAGCCTGAACCATAAGAATTTGGTGGACACTAAAAATATAAAAATTAGGTCAGTCAGTGACTTTGAAATGGACATGTGCAGACAGGGACCCTGAAGCTTTTGCTTCACTGGCTTGATAGTGAGTCCACTTTCTATGAAGAGATATCTCAACAGACTAAAGCAGGTATATGGTGTTGCAAGAGGAGAGGCAGTAGCCACAAAGGAATTAGATCCTGTCTGAGTAAACGCCACTAGGACTAGTCACAGACATGCTGGAGGCAAGGAGCTCTGAAGGAAGGTAGGGAAGTCCGGTTGAGGGAGGGAAATCGAGGTCAGCCTACTGAGCACACGAAAAAGCTGCTCCCTGCCCTAGTTGTAGGGATCAGGCAGCAGATCCAGCTGGCTTCATAAGATGAGGGTCTTTGTCTGCTGGCGACTGACTTAGAGCCCTTTGGATAAGAATTCCCATAGGTAAGGTACAAACCAGGACAGAAAATGCAGAGCAGACACCAGGCATAGTTGGGAGATTCAGGGACAGATGATTTATTATTTCATAGTTGACAGCCTCTGTAGTGACAAAAGTGAGGGAGGCTTGTGCTTTTCCCTTCTTGTTTCAGGCCAGTTCTGATGATCATTTGGTATTATCTTCTCTCTGAGCTAGTATTCACATTGCTGTAGCAAAACCAAAATGCAAACAAACAAGATGCCAATGTTGCTCACGTTGTTTTTGATAGCTAACTCAAGTAGCTTAAAAAGACATAGGTGATTAATGGGGGGAAAAGTTCAGAAAATGAAAACCAATTCCAGGAAAAACAATTACCTGCTAATTTAACTACAAATACACTTAGTTTTATCAAATAAGTGGCTTCTTAAAATTCCCTAAGTGTTTGTTTGTCCATATTTATAACCTATTCAGGTCAATAAATAAAACGCCTTGGGAATTTTCATCCTAAATATTTTAAATAATTTAAGTTTAGAATAAAAAAGAAAAACAGTGGTAATTCTACCTATACAAGGTGTGATCAAAAGATATAGTGAATGTTTAAATTAAAAAGTATTATAGTAAAAGACATATTATCATTAATCCCCCCAAAATATTCCCCCTGCCTTCAAACACATTTATCGCACCCTTCTTGCCACTTTCTGAAGCAGATCTCAAATCCTCTTCCATGAGTACATTTAGTTGTGCTGTTGTGGCTGCCTTCATGTCCTGAACTGATTCAAAATGTTTACCTCTCACGGTCATTTTGACTTTGGGGAAGAGCCAGAAGTCACACAGTACCAGATCTGTTGATTAAGGTGGATGAGGACACACCATAATGGACAGAAATTGCTGAACCAGAAGCACTGTGTGACTCAGAGCATTGTCATGATGGAGGATGAAACTAAAAACACAAAAGAGGGTGTCTGGAACTGCTTCAGAAAGTGGCAAGAATGATGGGACAAGAGTGTTCTAAGCCAAAGAGGGTATTTTAAGGGGCATAAATGGCAAGGTGTCTTTTACTGAAATAAATTTTATTTTAACATTCACTATATTCTTTATCACATCTCATAATTACATTTTATATTAGATCAGAATACCAAAACACACATGCATATGTGCACACACACACTCACACAAGTGTATTGTTTACATGTATATACTAAAAATGTTTAATAATGATCGTCCCTGGCTGGTCCAGAATTAATTATTGTCTCAGTCTTTCCCATACCTATATTTTAAAATGAGTGTTTATAACTTGTTACTACCATAATAAGAAGGAGAATGATTCACACCTGACAAATATACAAATTTATTTAATGAATTAAGAACAGAAAATGATGGTAAAGACATGAATCAGGCCTTCCAATATTTCTGGCTGCACAAGGATTTTAACATCATTAAAAGCTAAAGTCACCCTTTAAAATTGAGAAAAAGTAAATATAAACTGAATTCAAAATATTATAAACTTAAGTAGAAAACCAAAAGTGACAGAACGTTTATAAAACCAAAATACATAATGTATAAAAAACAGAAGCTTATTAAAAGTAAGCTAGGTCTAGAATCTCAAATAATAGAAAAATCAGTGGGATGGAAGATGGGAGAATGCTAGACATACTAAGCATCCTTCATGCCAATGGAAGTCACACAATCCCTTAATCCTGTATGATCATATCATGTGGATTCTACTTCCATTTCCATACTTGCTATCAGTTAGCTCATTACTAAAAATGGTGGAAATTATGAAGAAAGTTCAACAGAATAGTAAAAGAAAAAAAATTAAGATATGGGAGGACTCAGAAATCATCATTAATTTGTTCAATTGAATAAAAATAAATTATTTATTAAACTTACAACTTGATACAAATAGACTGGTAATTTCTCAATAAATGTAAATGAACAAGAAAAGTATATGTGCTTTGATCAATCCCTTTTCTGGGGATTTGTCCCTGGCTCCACCTGGACAATTGCTGCAGGATGTGTATTCAAGTACAATAACAAGTTATGCATATATCTTCTTAAATATTTTCCTAAGCAAAATGTTATGCATTTTTCTTCAAGAATATAACAGACAACTTTTTCATCATAAAATATAGGCCTTTATCATAACTTTGTGACATATTCACTTTAAAAATAAAAAGTAAAGTCAAACAGTTTCAGACACTTATAATCCCAGTGACTTGGGGAGCAGAGGCAGGGATGATCACAAGTTTGAGGCCCGAGGTAGCCTGTGTTACTTAGCAAGACCCTGTACCAAAATAAAAAGTAAAAATGGGCTGGAGATGCAGCTGAGTAATAGAGCACTTGCAAAGCATATGTGAAGTGCTGGGTTCAACACCTCCAGTAGGGTAAAAATAAATAAATAAATAACTTACTTAAAAAGTCTTTCATTATGGATATTTAGGCTACTATCAGTTTTGTTGTTAATACAAACATCCTGTAATAAACACCTAGAGAATACCATAGAGAGCATTTTCCTCTATACCCTATGTTGTTGTTAGGTGCAGTCGAGTCAGTATCCGACTCATAGCGACCCTCTGTACAACAGGGGAAACACTATTGTCAGTGCTTCTCTGCTGTGCACAGGGTTTTCAATGGCAGACTGATTTTTGGGAGTGGGTTGCCAGGTCCTTCTCCCAAGCCTACAGCACCTGGTGTTCCCAGGTGGCCTCCCATCCAAGTACTAACCAGCCCCAACCCTGGTTAGCTTCTGAGATGTGACAGGATCGGATGCCACAGGACTACAGCTGCAGGCTCTATACCCTATAGTTGCTTTTTATTTAACATTTTGGTTAAATTACAGTGTGATTTCTGTCCCCTGAATGGACCCAGACTGCAACAACAGATTATACAAATATTCTGATTAAGAAGATGCTAAACTAGTGAACATAGTCAAAGTACATGGCACCAAAATACTGTCCTCAGAACAATGTATCAGAGTTCTGTTCCTTTCATGTCCTTCCCAGCCGCTGACGACACCTGTTACCTTTTTAGCCAACCTTTGTAATGGTCCAAGGGAATCTCATATTTATCTTGATTCATCTTTTTCTTATAGTAATGACATGAAGCACATGTTTGTTTTGAAATACTTTGATATCATCTTCTATGAAGCATCCCTTCAAATATTTTGTCCATTGGGTTCTATCACTTTTACATTGATTTTTATGCGCTCTGTACATATTCTAAATGTAAGTTCTTCATAAGACATATATACTACAAAAATCTTTTCCCAGACACCCTTTTCCCTTGTGTAAAGGTATCTTTTGATAAGCTAAATCCTCAATTGTTTTCACTTGTTTGTTTTGTTTTGTTTTTTGAGAGAGGGCCTGCTGTGTAGCCCAAGTTGGCCTCAAAAATCAAGACCCTCCTACCTCAGCCTCTGGAGTGCTGGGATTATAGGCATGTGCCACCACACCCCACGTAACTCCTTAATTTTTAAATTTGTATTGTATTGTGGTAAGTGCACTTGATATGAAGTCCACCCACCTTAACAAACCTTTCAGCCCAGAATATGGTATTATTCATCAGAGGGACAATGTTGTAAGGCAAATCTCTAGAATGTATTTTCATCTCACATATTTGAAACTGTTAATTCCATTATTTAACAACTCCACTTTTGCTCTTCCCCAAGCCCGTGGTAATTACCATTGTCCTCACAGGCCTTGAGCTGGCTTACATAGTGGTCTTGAATGTACACAGCAGCACTCGCCTAGAGAAACACCCCAAGTCATAGCCTGCTCTCAATGGCCCACACTGCTGCTACACTGCACAATCTTAAAGGCAGAACCCCTGCCAGAGTACGTCCTGCTCTGGGGGGCCGGTAGTGGCTGCATCTCCTTTCCACCATCATAAACCCACACCTGAGTGGGATGCCATTGCTTAGCTGAGTTGCTGCAGCCCCTCCCCAGGAGGCCCCAACTGCTGCAGGGCCCTACCCCTGGCTACTCATCGCTTCTGCTCTGCCAAGCACTTGTGCTTCCAGGTGACTGAACAAACTCAGTAGGCTGCCCACCTCCTCCACCAGGGCTTCACCTCAGGGATACAGCGAGAACTCTAGCACTTGAGCCCATGTGGCCACCTTGCCCTGTGAGGAGTAGAACTGCATGACCAGTGGAGAAGCCCTAGCCTAGCAGACATGGTACCCTGATCTCCAGGGACCAGGAGGCCCATCATGGAGGAGAGACCACAATGCCCAGCATTGGAACCAAAGTTGTGCCCCTCCACACTGGGAATGAGGGAACAGGGCCCCAACACAGTAGGCCTGACCCTAGGCACTGAGCCAACATAGTGCTCTGCCTCTCACAGAACCAGAGCCTTGGTTGAGCTTTGCACCTTCATCCTCTGGGCCAAACAGCCACCACATCTCACCTCCTTGGAGGTGGACTAGAGCTCTACCATCTGAGCTGCTGAAGTATGGTGCCCCATTGAGGGGTGGTCTGCTCCCTGACCACCAGAGCTCACCCTACTATTTCTGCTTCCTTTCTGCCACTGCAGTTAGCCTTGCAGAGCCTGAGTCACTGCTGTTTCCCATTGCTTTAGGGTACAGAGCTACCCACATGTGATACCTACTCTCCCAGTGCCTGAGCTGCTACTATGCCCTGTTGACTCTGGGGCCCAAGCCTCTGGAATATCCATCTTCTCCAGAGGCATGCTAGTGCTGTACCTTGGCCGTCAGAATCAGAAATACACTTATACCCCTGCTTCCGCAAGGAAGCCCAAGATAGGAAGGAGTTCTTCAGACTCTCAGTTCTAGGCTTGGTGGGAGAGCTGCATCCATGCCATTGGAGCCATAGTGGCTCAGAAAGACACAGGGCTCAGGATCCAGCCCCCTAGCCTCTTCAAGTTCCTAGGAACACTGTATTACCATGGCTGCTTATAAGCTATGTCAGATTCTATACAAAGAAAGATTCCTTCAGGTAAGTCTCCTCATTGTGTTAAAGAATAGGAGGAGCCCTAAAGACCTACCAAGCTAATTCAGCCACCACCAACACATATTCCTACAGCCTAGACCACTGAAGCACACACAGTCATCACTGATGGTCATCACAGCTGAAAGCCTACACAGAGACTGCATTACTATATGCACCAGCGTACCCTCCTCAACCAGCACCTAAGACCCATCTGCAAGTGAAAGTCTTTCTATATAAAATCTATATTAAAGGCTGAATAAGGTGACTGACTGTTCCACTAGATATGGAGATTTCAACACAGGGATACAGGAAACATGAAAAAGTAAGGAAATATGATACCACCAGAGAAACATAAGTCTCCACTAACTGGCCCCAGGTAAATGGAAATTTATGAATTGCCTTAAAAAGAATTTAAAATAATGATCCTAAGGAAAAAAGTCATGAGATGTAAGGTAAATCAGATGGATAATTCAATGAATTCAGAAAAATATTTCACAATCTGAATGAGAAATTCAACAGAGATAGATGTCACAAAAAGACCCAATCAGAAATCTTGGAGCTGAAGAATTCAATAAAAAATAAATAAAAAAGACAATAGAAAGCTTCAATAGCAGACTAAATCAAGAAGAAGAAAGACTATCTGAATTTGAAGGCAGATATTTTGAAATAACCCAGCCAGAGGGGAAAATAAGAGGAAAAAAGGATGAAAAAATAGAGAAAGGCTATAGGACATATGAGACACCATTAAGCAAATAAATATTTGTATTATGGGATTTCTCAAAAGAGGAGGGATACACAGGGAGAGAGGAAGTTTGTTTAATGAAATAACTGCCAAAAAATTCACAAGTCTTCAGCAAGAGATGGACACCAGATCCACGAGCCTAAAAGATCCTTAAACAGGGACAACACAAAGACATGCTCCTAGAGGCATGTTGTAGTCAAAATGTCAAAAATCAAAGACAATTTTAGAAGCAGAAAAAGAGTGGCATCAAGTGACATACAAAGGATCCCCATTAGTTTAGCAGAGATTTCTCAGCAAAAACCTTGCAAGCCCGGACCAAATAGGATAATATATTCAAAGAGATGAAAGAAAAATCTGCCAGATAGAAACACTATACCAAGGAAAGCTATCCTTCAGAAGTGAAGGAGAAATAAATTCTTTCCAAGGCAGGCAAAGTTGGTGGAGCTCATCTCCAAACTACCTGCATGAAGGGGGAGGAGGAGGAAGAGGGGAAGGTGGAAGAGGAGGAGGAGGAGGAGGAGGAGGAGATAAAGAACAAACAACCACCTTAAGAAAATTCTTCAACCATAAATAAAACGATGATAAGTAGTATCATTATTAAAACATATATATGTATAAAATTCACCAGTAGAGGTAAATTCATAGTAAAATTCAACATAATCCATTATTGCAATGACAGTGTATAAGCTCCGTAAATGAAGGCTAAGATCAGAAAAGTAAAGGCAAAAAGCTATAGCTTCAATAAGATATTAAGTAATAAATACAAAATGATGCAATTTTGACAACAACAAAAATAAATTGGGTTTAATAACATGCTACTTTAGTTAAGTTGTTATCAAATTAAAATAACCCATTATAACAAGAGGGAGAAGGACCCAGAAACTGGCTCCCAAAAGTCAATCTGCCACTGAAAACCCTATGAATAGCAGAGAAGCCCTGACAAAGTGTTTCACCTGTTGTATGTAGGGTCACGATGAGTTGGATACCAACTGGATGGCACCTAACAACAACAACAATTATAACAAGAAGACATTTTATGTAAGTCCAATGGAAGCCACAAAACAAAAACTTGTAGCAGAGCCATACATAAGAAAGAGATAGGGATTAAAGTTCAGCAAATTACAAAGGTAGACTGCAAATGAAGAATAAAGGAATAAAAACAACCTGAAAATAATTGACAAAGTGGCACGAGTAAATCCTTACCTATCAGTAACAACCTTGATTGCAAATGGATTAAATTCTCCAATCAAAAGACACATAATAGGTGCAATTACATGTTCTGTACATGAGAATCATTTTAGCTTTGGATAGGAATAGACCAAAAGTGAAGGAATAGAGAAAAGATAATCTATGCAAATAATAACCAAAAATGTACAGAGCTGGCCCCATACTCATATAAAATAAAAGTCCTCAGATCAAAAACTATTACAAGACCCAAAGAAGTCCACTATTTAATGATAACATGTTACAGACCTTATGGGCTACCATCACATAAATATTTGGATTATGGGAGTTTTCCAAAAGAGATGCAATACAAAGAGGTAATATATAACAATAGTATATACTAGCAGTCCCCAACCTTTTTGCCATCAGGAACCAGTTTCATGGAAAACAATTTTTCCAGGGACTGAAGGTGGAGCTTAGGTGGTAAAGTGAACAATGAGGATCAGCTATAAATATAGATGAAGCTGCACCCACTCATTCACTATTCACTTCTTTCTGTGAGGCCTGATTCCTAATATGCCATGGACCACTACTGGTCTATGGTCCAGGGGTTGGGGGACCTTTAGTATATATAATTGTATATAACAAATGTATAGCATTTGAGCACCATCAGCTGGTATATTGCTGTGACAGAGAAAAACAATAAAGCAAACATATTGGAAAAAAATATTTATTGGGTTTTCATGGTTAGCAGACCACAGTCTAAAATGGTGGTGGGACTAGTGTGACTGTGGCAGATGGCAGGCCCCATGGCAAAGGACTTCACAGCCTGACAGATCAGGAGAAGAGGACAGAGAGACATTATCAGACCTGACTGGGTAAAAACCCCAAACTTCTACCAATGTTCTACTTCCACAAGCAGAATTCTACCTCCCAAAGTTCCACTATGTTCCAGAACAGCACCACCAGATGGAGACCAAACTTTCAAACACATGACCTTTGGGGACATTTTAGATTTAATCCACTGACAGCACCTAAATATATAATGCAGTATTAATACACATGAAGGAAGAAACAGAAAGCAAAACAGTAATGGTAGGAGACTTCACCACCCTTTTTTGATGATGGCTAGACTGACCAGATAGAAAATAAACAAGTAAATATTGGATTTGAACTGCATTGAATATATATATATATATATATATATGTTTTGTGGTACTGGATGTTGAACCCAAAGCCTTATGCTAGGCAAGCACTATATCATAGACTTATATCCCCAGTCCATTTTTAATTTTTATTTGAGGCAGGGTCTCACTAATACTATATATATATATATATATATATATATATATATATATATATATATATGGAGAGAGAGAGAGAGAGAGAGAGAGAGAGCACCAAGACATGTCTTTACTGCTTGATATCAATACAAAAAATGATGCTTTTTCTTCATTTCCCCTAGAAGTATCGCAGGTAAATGAGGCATCTCATACAAGTTTTAGCTCAGTGGTTGAGTACTGAAGCAGGATTCTCTTGAAAACATTGATCAAGAACCAAAATGTTTGAGCACAGAGCAATTCAAGTGCCAAGTGCACTGTACATGGAAATTCAACATCATGCTTCTCAAAACCTATGGGCTATTGTGTTACTTTTCTCATTGTTAAAACTAAAATCTGAGAGAACAGCTCAGAGGAAGTTGCTTAGAGGAGGTCATCAGTCCATGGTTGCTTACCCCCACATGTTTGGGTAGAACATCATGGTGGTGGGAGTTATTGCCTCCAACTATATCCCACCTCCTACGTTTACCACCTCCCAATAATGCTATCATATTACGAATCCATCAAGGAACTAATCCATTGATTTAGGCCATAGCCCTCAGGATTCAATCACTTCCCACAAGTCCATCATCTGGCAACCAACACCCCAGTACATGAGGCTATAGGGGACATTTCATATTCAAATCATAACAGATCTGCACAAGCAGTTCTAAGGCAGAAGTCTGCAGCAATAAATGCCTACAATAAATAATAAGAAAGATCACTAATAAAGCCTAAGATTATGCTGTAAGAAGCCAGAAAAAGAACTATACACAGATGAGTAGGGAAAACAGGAATTAATAAAGATCAGAACATAATTACAAATAGACAGAAAAAATACAGAAGAATCAATAAAGCCAAAAATTGGTTCTTTGAAAAAAATAAAATGAAGTTGACACACTGCTAGCTAGGCTAAAAATAAGAGAAGTGACTCAGTTAAATAAAATCAGGAGTGAAAGTGGAATACACCTAGTCAAGTTATGAAATCAGCCTAGGTTCCCACCAAGAGATGAATGGATAAATAAAATGTGGTATATATTCACAATGGAGTTTTATTTATCCATAATGAAGATTTAAATTATGTTGCTTACAGGAAAATGGATGGAATTGGAGATCATCACCATACGCGAAATAAGCCAAACTCACAAACACAGGTATCATATGTTTTCTCTCATATGTGGAACATAGAGTAAAAAAAAAAAAAAAAGAAAGTACAAGGGAGACTGTTAGGGATATGGAAGGAGAAAGGGGGTGGGAAGATGAGAGACAGTAATGGGGTGAATATCATCAAAATGCATTAATTGAAACTGGCAAAGAAAAACCACATGATCATCTCAATTGATGCTGAAAATGCCTTCGACAAAGTGCAACACCTTTTCATGATAAAAACCCTGGAGAAGATAGGTATAAGATAGATAGGCAAATAACTTAATATCATAAAAGCCATCTATTACAAAACAACAGCCAACATCATATTAAATGGAGAAAAACTGAAACCATTTCCTCTTAGATCCAGAACAAGGCATGGATGTCCACTCTCTCCTATTCTATTTAACATAGTAATTGAAGTCTTCACCAAGGCAATCAGACAAGAGAAATAAATCAAAGGGATACAGATTGGCAATGAAGAGGCCAAATTATCCTTATTTGCAGATGAAATGATTTTATACCTAAAAGACCCAAAAACCTCATCCAGAAAACTTTTAGATCTAATCAACTCCTTTGGCAAAGTGGCAGGATTTAAAATCAACACACAAAAATCAATAGCTTTTCTTTACACCAACTGTAAACAGGAAGAAAAGGAAATTTCAGAAAAAAATACCTTTCATGATAGCCTACCAGAAAATTAAATACCTTGGAATCAATCTTACCAAAGACCCTTCAGATCTCTACAAGGAAAATTTAAAAATATTAAAGAAAGAAATAGCATACGACACTAAAAAATGGAAGGACCTTCCCTGAATGGCTATCCTACCAAAAGCAATCTATAGATTTAATGCAATACTCATTAAAATTCCACTGACTGACTTTACAGAAATAGAAAAAATGATCCAAAAATTCATATGGAACCACAAAAGACTATGTATAGCCAAAACACTCTTAAGATGCAAAACTAATGCAGGTGGAATCACAATCCCTCACTTCAAGCTATACTATAGGGCAGTGGTA
>VMDO01006233.1:0-102672 GCA_007922755.1 Pedetes capensis | reverse complement strand
TCCTCAACCTAGCAGAAGGAAAGTACTATTTAAAGTGAATCTGGAGAAAGGAGTTTCTGACTTCAGTGTCTGGGGACGATTTTCAGGAAAACTTGTTGTTAGGTGCTGTAGAGTTGGGTCTGACTCTGACTTGTAGTGACCATTGTGTTTTCAGTTGCTGATTGTTTGGGAATTGTACCGGGAGTGGATTGCCATGTCCTTCTTCCATTTTTGAGGCATTGGGGATGGAACCAGGGTCCTCAGAGAGTGTGGAGCAGCATACTCTACCAACAGAGCTAAACCCTAGCCCTCAGGGAAACCTAGGAAACCCTTTTTTCACCAATATTAGGCTGTGAGATCTAATTTCAAGAGTTAAAAGAGAAACAGGCAAAAGGCAGGGCAAAGGTAACAAGATGATAACCAGCTTGTGCTTCTTTTAAACCCACCCAAATCAGTAAGTCAAATAAACTGCCTGAACAGCCTATCATTTGGGGGTTGTGGATTTTGCCTCCTAGGAGTCAGTTAATGATTGATAAGAAAGAGAAAGCAGTTAGTAAACTCCTTGGTATCAGTTTTGGTTTTCATTCAATCCTTGTGCCAGCTACAGGGAATTCATTCACATGACACCAACAGAGGTGAAGAGCCATCCCAGGCATGAAGGGTTATAGGAGGTTGCTTCAATGGCTAGGCTCCAGGCCTCATTGTGGTAGGATACTTTGTGACACAGGGTGATATCATGCTGCCCTTTCGCACCTACAGACCCCTTGAGTCCTGCTCTTTGAATTTGCCCAGAATGAGGACCCCTATCTTTTCCTGCCTCCATCAAGAGCCTGGTCCTTCACAGCATCTTCCCTTTAATTGCTCCCTTCTCATCCTCCATCTACATTTGGACAAGCACATGTCTCTCTTCTCTGAGTAAATCCTTCCCTTGGCCCTATATTCCCCTTTTTTATTTATTTGTAGTGCTGGGGATTGAACACAGGGCCTCACATATGCTGGGTAAGCACTCTACCACTTAGCTACATTTCTGGCCCTCTGTTTTCCCTTTTTAGCATTTGGCTTTCTTTTCCCATCTTCTTCAGACTTCTAGACACCTCAGCTCATCAGCCCTGTTCCAAGCACCCCTAGCCTTGGCCAGTCTGTTGAAATCACCTCATTTGTTTGCTCTGCAAATATTTATTAAATGCCAATACCCAGAAGTTGTTACTAAATGCAGTTATGTTTCAGGCAGTAGTCTAAGCATTTTTACTAGCCTTACCTCAATCCTTACAACAACCCCACAGGGTGGGGACTTTTATTATTATGGGTCTTTGCAGTGAGGATTGTGAAGCTACAGAGGTGAAGAAATCTGCCCAAGGTCAAGGGAAAGAGCTTTAAAAGGAAGTAGCTAGGCAGTCTGGTTCCAGTGCCCTCATTTTCATAGTTGCATGGTACTGTATTGAAGTCCATGGGTTTTCTTTTTGAAATGTCTCTCCTGTCTTTTCCTCTTCCTTCCCACCCAGGCCTTTATCACATGGTGCTTAGATGCCATAACAGCCAGCCCTGGATCTGGCTGACCATGCATGCTCCGCCCTAGCCCCAGTCCATTCCCCACACCATGTGGCCTGACAGTCTGCCTGAAACATCCTCTTCATTTTGTTATTCATCTGCCATCAAAGAACATGTAATCTCTATGGGAAGGAGACATGCACATATGAGCCCCTGAGATAACTCTATAATGACAGTAAATAAAATAAAGAGTGAAAACAAAATGAACTTGAAGGTCATTTCCTGTGAAGAAATTGCATGATTTTCTCAGTATAAATTATAGACCAGAATGCACAGGGCAGGCAGCCACACTTCAGCTGAGCATGGAAATTGAATTAGAAGGGGGTGGGCTTTTTAATAGGAAATGAGGGCTCTTAAGAGCTGTGGCCCACCCCCAGCCATCCTTACTGCACTCACTACTGTGTGTTTGTGATATTCCTGTTACCCTTACTACACAGCTTCCAACCTGAGCTGCTTCCCAGGCTTGGCTTGACAGTGATCTCCACCCTCTTCCCACTGAATTGAGTATTTCCTCAATTTAGGCTTCCTTTAAAATTTACCAATGCACAATCAAGAAACTGGCCTGACCTCAGAGGAAACAGGTTTGTGCTTTTGTGTGCCTTTTTCTACCCCTGGTGCTGGATATCAAACCCAGGGTTTTGTGCCTGCTAGGAAAATGTTCTACTACTGAGCTACAGCCCCAGCCCCTGTACCTTTCAAGAAAGATTGGGGTCAGTGGTGTAGCTCAGTTGTAGAGCACATGTACAAAGCCCTGGGTTCCATCCCCAGCACAAGAGGGGGAGGGGCCTGCGGAGAGATTGAAGAAGTTATTAAAAGGCAGAGTTTTCTATAAAAGATTCAAAGACAAAGTTGTGACCTTAATACAATAGCTTCCAGGAATGATTTTTTTTTTTTTTTTTTTTTTGCTATTTCCTTTCCATACAAAATCTAATCTATACTTTACACATTTCTTCAAGGTAGGCTTTATGCTTATCCTATTTTGCAGGTGAGTTAATTGATATATTTGAGCCTATGGACCCTGCTCCCTGTCCCAAATCTCATAGTTAGCAATGGAAAGCTGTCTGCAGAGCCCAGCTCTTGTCTCTTCTGTCTTTGGGGAAACTGTTATGGGCAGGTCATCTGTTCTCCCTTCAGTTATAGATGGAAACACTGTATGGGAGAGTTTTTCCTCTTTGCCTGCAGCAGCTTTCAGTGTTCAAATAGAGTGTACCTCCAAGTGAACCTCTCTGGGCTTCTATCTCTAAATGAGGCGTTAGCACCAAACTGCTGAAGCCTGAGCTCTCCCGGGCTGGCATTCTGTGATTATTGAGCATTGGTGGAAGAGGGGGGAGCTAATTGTGTGAGTTAGTAATTTGGTTGCCAAGGTAACTCTTTTCTGATTGGAAGGAAGGGATCACAGGGTTCAACATAGACTTTGCTGGATAGGAAAGTGGTGTCTATCTTCGCTCTATGTTTCTCCTTTTGAGCTGGGAAAGGAAAGAGAAAAAAAGGATAAAAATTGAATCCAAATATTTTAGCATTTATGCTTAATTTAGAATGAAATCTTGGGGTGGCAGACTCTGGAGTCCTCTGTAAGGTGTGGCATTCTTTTCTCCAAATCACTTACTTGCCAACTGATTCATTTTGGCTTATTTTTATTTTTTCATTGAGTTTGTAGCTTTGGTCTTTTATTTCACTGAGGCCATCTTCTATAGCCAGCTATCTTCATAGGATGCTAAAAATTTTGTACAAAACTGGTCACAACATACTTGGCATTACCTAGCTCAGTCTAGGCACCTGAAGGACAATTTTCCAAGGTTCCAATGGCAGGGTCACCAATTTAGACAACTGCAGGATTGGCATTCACATTATAGTTTATATGCAGTGTTATGCAGTGAACAATGTTGAACCCTGTAGGATGGTGTCAAGCTATTGGAAAAAAGCCTGAACTGGGAGCCCAAAGACCTGAGTGCTAGACTCTGACTTCATAAGTGACTTTGGTGGGTCACTCTGTCCTGCTCACTTCTCTGAGCTATATTTACCCTTATAAAGTTGTCTGATATGGTTAGGGGTATAGTTCAGTGATAGAGTGCTTGCTTTAGCATGCAGGAGACCCTGGGTTCAATCCCCAGCACACAGATACACACAAAGATCTAATAACTTTAAATAATCATTTATGCAAATACTGACTTATTCCAAATGGATGTGGGGGTGAATAGTAGAACTTGGCAGGATTTTTAATTTTTATTTGATTTTATACACACACACACACACACACACACACACACACACACAGTCTTACTATGTTCTCTAGGCTATTCTTAAGCTCATGGGCTTAAGCCATACCTCAGCCTCCTGAGCAGCTGGGACTATAGGTGTGTGCCATTGTGCCCAACGTGGCAGGATTGTGTGTGTGTGTGTGTATGTGTGTGTGTGTGTGTGTATGTATGTATGTATGTGTTTCTGGGGCTGGAACCCAGGGCTTTGTATATGCAAGGCAAGTACTCTACACCTAAGCTATACCCCCCTTCGCAAAACTTTTTAAAAAGATGAACAGGCACAGAATTATAGTGTCCTTCAAGTACCTTATACGTAGTATTAATTTTATGCAGTTTCCCTTTTTCAAGGGGAGGATTGTACCCCATGAATCCTAAGGTTGAGCCTGGCCTTACCATTTGTATTGTGAGAAGCCAGCACAGTGCAATGGCATTGAGTCATGCCCAGAAAGGGGATGAGGAGAGAAAGCCCTGGATTGTTCCTAACCTTGGACCTCTGAGATTCCTCCACAACTAAGAATCTGGCTAAGAACCTCAGAGGTACTCCTGTGCCAGGGGAAGTCAGTCCCTGACCACTTTCCCATGCTCAGTGCTCAGGCCTAGACTATTGGAGGAATCAGCCTGTCTTAGAGTCTTATCCTTCCCTTGTTGGGGAATGATGGACTGAGCACCCACAGCCCTTTTGGGAAAGTTATGGGAAATGAAGGGCTTGGTGTGTTCTGCAGGTACTCATCAGAGATCATCAGCATCTATGTGTTTGAGAGAGCAAAAGGGACACTAAGTTGAAAAAAAAAAAAAGGGAGTTAGACAATCAGGACTCAAGTCATAGAGCAGTTTGGAGATCGTGGGTCACCCTTTTCTTTTATGAGGAAGTAAGGACCTAGTCACTTGGACCAGTCGTAGGAAGGAAGGGCTAGAGACTAGATACTGTTCATCTCTGGTACATGCCAGTCACCACAAACTCCTTTATCTCACGATTTCTGCTATACAGAGGGGGAAATGGAAGCCACAGAGGTTGAGCAGCTTCTCCAAGGTACCCTCCTCACTTATTAAGTGGATTTAAATACTAGGTACCCTATAACCCAACCTAGCTCCTTCCTTGAGGGAACAGACTGAAGTACCTCCTGACTGGAGGGGTAACGATGGGCTGTTGTGTTGCTGGCTGGGACAGAATGCTAGTACATGTGCCAAGGGCAAAGAGGGAAGGGTCCTTTAATAAGCTCTCAGCCAGGTTTCCCACCACCAGGCTTGCATCTTGAGCAGTCCCCTGACCAACAGTCCACTTAATGGCCAGAGTAGAAAGGAAAAAAAAGAAAAGAGAGAAAAAAAGAAAAAAGTGATAAACCTCCCAGGCTGCAGTGCTGGCTGATCTCATGTCTCTGCTGATAGTCAGAGGCAGCTTCATAACACACTGCCACCCCTGACAAGTAATCTAAAAGGCTCTGAGGTTTTGGTGAATGGGATTGGTCCAAAACCTGACCTCACTTTCATTTAATTTCATGCCAGCACTGATACACACCCAGCTGCGCAGACCTCCTTTAACTAGTGAGCTGCTCAGACACAAAGGCCTCTAATTACCATCCACAAGCCAGGCTGACAGGGATTTCAAGTGTTTTCATGTTTATGGAGATCAGAGAAATGCATTCTGTACATCTTTCCCACTGGTGGAAGTATAAAATAAAACCAAACAAAAAACCCAACACATTTATTCAAAACAGTTATTTCAGTTAAGTTAAAATCCTATAATCAGGACAGCCACAATTCCAGACACTCCGGTGCGAAGTGTAGATATATCAATGACCACATCTGGACGCTGAACAAGCTGTTGACTCTATAAAACTAAAACAAAAAACGGTCTTAATGCGCTCAGAGTGAGTGAACAGTATTTCCAAGCACTTCACCATGATCACAATGGCAAAGCCTGCAGCTTCTCCATTTGGAGGGTCACATTTTCTACTCGGTTTCCTTCACTTACAAAGGCGACCTGGCACTGCTGGGGGAGGGGCAGAGAGAGGAAATCAACGCCATCTATCCAGGAATTGCAGCTGTTACTGCAAATGGCCCCGGGAGAGCCCATTTTAAGTTGCTGTGTGAGGCTGTGTGTCCCTGGCGTGTCCCTCACATGGTGCCTTCCTAGCCACCCCCCAGAGTCCCCCAGGATCACCACTGCCATCCCCTTAAGGAGGGACTCAGAGCCAGTTTCAGGACTGTTTCCCTGAAAGCACAGAGCAGTGCCAGGGGTGGTGTGGCTGGCAGGAAGCACAGGCGCCCAGCACATTCCCTCCTCCCCACTCACAGTGACAAAGGCACGCGTGTCCTCAGGAGACTCCAGCACTTGCAAAACATTGCACTCTTTCCTAGTACAGGCAGTCCTGGCTACTCTTCCTGCTGGAACCCCACAACACAGTGTACACCCAAGAAACAGTGACCTTGAATCCAAGGAGGGGTGGGCCAGGTTTGAAAACACACTTTAGAGAGGACCAAGGGTTCACTCCGAGCCTCACCTTACCCTTCCCAAAACCCAACACCCCATTTTGCAGCCTCCCATCCCCACCCGTGGCATACAGCCTTCCCCCTAGTACTCTGAAAACCGTAGCCAGTAGCAAAGAAGGGATAGGCAGAGGTGATTTCTATTCAACCCTATTCAGTCCTTTCGTGGTACTGCATGTTTTATACTAAAAACCAGCACCCGAGATGGTTTTCAAGTCTCCTAAATGTTCAAGTCTGGCATTTTGGGGTGCTCTCTGAAATTAGCTTCTACTGGATGTTCCCCTCGCTCAAAATAGATCAGGAACCGGCCCTGAAAATGTAAAGCAAGTAACTGGGATCATCCTCCATCATTCTGACTGAGTGGTTCTGAGAAACGTGGACTGTGGCCACGTGGTCGCCTGGCTTGCCCTAAGAGTCTGCGCAGAACTGCACAGGGAGCGGACAGGTCGGGTCACGCCAAAAGAGTCCTACTGACTGAATTTAGGGTGTGCTTGGTAAAATATGCCTTAAACCAACTCGTGGGTTTCAAACAGACTGGGGCCCTTGATTCCAATTCCCCATGAAAACATTCGCGATTTTTTGATTCCCACTCTTCCTTAGCTTATTTTTGCTGCTTCCAAAAGTAAGAGTTCTCCACCAGTCTAAACAAGGTTGCAGCCCTCCAGGGAAGAACTTCTTGCTCTCCAGTCAGAGGCTGGGGCTGTCGCCGTCCTGGCTGTTAGCTGCCAGGGACAAGAACGTCCCCAGTTCTGAGCTGCGCCCTTTTCCCAGACGCGACAGGGTCACTGCAGGCCGCACAAGGGCTTTGGGGCGATAAGGGCTCATGCACTGGCCCGGACAGAGGCCCCAGGAATGGGCGTTGGGGAAGCTTTGCATGTAACTGTAGCCGTCGCGAATGAAGCCTCCGCACGGCCTCCTTGATGAGGTTTCCCGAGAGCACTAGCTGCTGCAGGAGCCGGTGCGGGTCATCATCGCCTGTAGAGGTTTCGGGCTGGGACCCGCGTCGTTGCTGCAGGCGGCGGGACGCAGCCGCGCTCCGGAGCCATCCTCGTCGGCACGGCCCCGACAGCCGCTGTGGGATGCCCTGCTTGCCATCTCCTGGCGGCCCATCAAGGCCGGGCTGAGAGGGCAGTGGGGACAGCGCGCTAGGGCCTGCGGCGAGCTCTGACACGCAATAGGGCGCAGCCCGACCCCGCACGCGCCCACGGTCCCCAAGGGCGCACCGCAAGGCCCCTGGGGGCGCCGGAGCCCCGGCCTCAGCAGATGAGGGCGGCAACAGCAGCGGCATCGCCGGGGGCCCGGCCTTGTCCGAAGGCAGCGCTGCCAGGGGCCGCGGGGGCTGGAGCGGCTGCCCCAGGGGCGCGCACGGCGAGGCCGGGCTGTCGTGCGCCGCGTCCAGCTGCAGTGTCTCGCCGATCTGGGCCACCAGCCGGTCCACCTCACCCGAGCCGCCCAGTGTCACCGACTGCTCCAGCAGGAGGAAGCTGTCCTCTTCCTCCTCCTCTCCCTCCGCTTCCTCGCCGGCTTCCTCTTCCTCCTCCCTCCGGCACGGCATGGCCCCCCCGCCCCCGCCCGGGCACCCGGGGCTCGTCGGGCGTCGCTGGCGGCTCGGCCTCCCGCGGGCTCGTTGGACTGCAGCGGACGCGAACGCTGGGCCGAGGCTGAGGCCGGGGTCGGGCCCGGACCCGGGGGACGCGGAAGCCGCGCGTCTGCAGCCACGGGAGCCGGAATCCTGCCGGCTTAGGTTGATTTGTAAACAATGGGTGACGTCGCTCGGGTCCTACCACCGCGCTGGACAGGGGGACACTGTGCTCTTGGGGGCAGAGCGCCTGCAGAGATGGGGTACACAGTGAAGCCTGGCTGTCCCTGAGCTACAACGATCCCTTTGTTCTGCCAGGTCACACTGCGGAGCTGATCCCGGCTGCCTCAGCCCGGAGCGATTGGTATTCCAAAAAATGGACTCCCTGATGGACTTCATTGGTTTCTCCCACACACAAGCACCTACACTTACACACACCCACACACTCCTCCCCTTCTCACGTCAACCGGTCTGGTTTTGGCATTTGCGTGTTTGAGGTCCAGGTGAAGGAGAGGGAGTGAGGCTAGGAATCTGTATAGCTCTTAGGGAAATGAAGGTACGGGGATGGAAAAGAGGAAGGGGATCCTGTTGTGCAGTGGGGGTGGCGGAGTGGGACATGGAAAAAAAAAAGCTACAGATTAATCTTTCTTGACTGGGATCCTGGAATTGTGGGGGCCAGGACGGGCTGGCATTTCTGGAGAGCAGAAGGTTGCTAGTCTTGGAGAGATTGCGAGCTGAAAAGTTTTTTTTTTTTTTTTTTTTTTTTTTTAAAGGAATGCCTCATTCCAGTAGGGGAAGATCCTCTCTGAGGAGCTAGCAGAGAGAGAAAAATGGTGAGCTATTTGGATCAAAAGGAGCCAGGGGCCATCTTAATTCTTCAAACTATCATGGTTGATTTAATGGTTAACCAAGACTTCATTTTCTATTTTCATTTATTCACTTATTTTTATTTATTTATTTATTTATTTATTTATTTATTTTTGTGGTGCTGTGTGGGACCAAACCCAGACCTCAAACATGCTAAGCAAGTGCTCTTCTGCTAAGCTACACTTCCAGACCAAGACATCATTTTTATAAAGGAAAAGGGGAAGAAAATGATCTTTTAATATCATGTTAGAATGGAGTCCTTAGACCTTTATTCAAAATCGCAAACCCTGAAGGCGTAACTTCCAAACACTACTTGGAAATGGATTTTTCCTGGATCAGCCTTTAAATGTCATCCTAGGGAAGAAAGATTATCAGGGTGATGGAAATACTCTAAATTTACTGAAAAATCGTTGAATGACTCTAGAAGTACTGCAAGAATAAAACTCATTGAATGAAGACTTAAAATGAGTGAATTTTATGACATGTAAATTGTACAATAAAGTTGTTTTTAAAATTAGCCATAAAGCACTCACACATAAACACACAGAAGCCAACCAAGAGAGTGTGGGTTAAATGCAAGGCAGTAGGTAGCTGCCTTAAAATACTGAGCAGGAACCAGACACAGTGGCCCTGGCTTAGAGTCTCAGCTCCTGGGGGATGTGGGGCAGAAGTGAGATGATTATTTGAGTCCATGAGTTGTATTCATTCTATTATTATTATTATTATTACTATTATTATTATTTTGCAGTACTTGAGAGTTAAGCCCAGGGCCTCACACATACTTTTGCAAGTACTCTACCATTGGCCTGCACCTCCAGCCCATTTTTTACTGTTTATATTGAGACAGGGTCTCAAAACTTGTGATCCCACTTGCCTCTGCCCCTGTCCCCCCAGTCACTGGAATTATGGGCATGTGCCATTGTGCCTGGCCTGAGTTTAGAGTTTTAGACTAGCCTGAGACATAATGTGACCTCATCTCAAACAAATAAACAAACAAAAATTCTGTGCAGGAGTGCAGCATGGCACAGAAAAGGGGATGCAAGGGAAGAGACTGGAGCCTAGGGAGACATATAAGTAGAAAACAAGGGTCTTGGCAGGCAGTTCCAAGGATGAGAATTAAGAGGAGCAAACACTGGGAAGGGAAGAGTTGAGAGTTGGGAAGGTAAAATTGAAAAGAATTGTGTTAATTGTAGAGGGGAGAATGTCAGAACAGAAGAAGGGGCAGTTCAAAGAAAGGCAATGACTTTCTAAATCTAGGAAATCTGGTCTTCTACAGGATGTTATAAAATTTCTTGCTTCATTTTAGTGGATTCTTTAGTATTTTATGTAGACAAGATCACATGTCATTTGTAAATAGAGATAGTTTTGGTTTTTGCTTCCTAATCTGGATGACTGTTATTTTTCTTGCTTAATTGCCCTGGCTAGAATCTCTAAAACAAGGCTGGACAGAAGTGGTGAGAGCAGACATCTGTGTTTTGCTCCCCATTTTACAAAAAAGCATTATCTTTCACGTGAGATATGATGTTAGCTCTGAATGTTACACAGATGACCCTTATCAGGTTGAGGACGTTCCTTTCTACTCCTGCTTTATTTAGTGTTTTCTTTTTTTTTTTCCAATTATGGAAAAATCATCTTATTTATTTATTATTTAGGTGGGTAGGTAGGTAGTTACTTGACTTATCATTCATTTGAGGGTGTGGTCAAGGCCCCCATGTATTAGCTATAGTATTCAGGGACAAATTATTTAAAATTTTATGATGGTATGAGGAAGGTGAAAACTTAAGATGAAAATAATTAGTAGAGGCTTACAGTTTGTGTTTTTATTCTTTGGCCCAAATTTTATAAGCCTCATACACTATCAAAGACATGAAGAATGAAAAAGTACAGCCACATTGGTAAAAGGCCCGGAAGTTAGTTTCTTATAAAACTAAACTCATACCTATCTTGTAGGAGAGTTCCCATCCTAAATGTTTACCTAAGAAAAATAAACATATATGTCCATATCAAGGCCTGCAGGCAGGTGTCATAGCAGGGATATTGATAAAAGTAAAAAACTGGAAATAGTGCAGGTGTTCCTCAATTAGTGAATAGATAAACAACTTAAGGTACATTCCTACCATGATGCTGACAGAGTACAATTTAGCAACAGAAAGTCCTGGATATTGCTGCATTTAGGAACATGGATGAAGCCCACAAAATATATGCTAAGTATAAGAAATCAGACCAAAAAACCAACATACCATATCATTCTGTACCAAGGTCTAGAACAGGCAAACTAATTTACAATGGGGGAAAAAATAAGACTAATGGCCTTTGGAGAGGGTGGGGCAGGGGTCAGATTAACTCTTAAGAGACATGAGGGGACCTTAGAAACTTTGTGTGTGTGTGTGTGTGTGTGTGTGTGTGTGTGTGTGTGTGTGTGTGTGTGTGATGTTCTGTATCTCCACATCTTGATTTAGATTTCATGAGTGGAAGCCAGGTGCAGTGTTACATGCCTGCATTCCCCGTAACTCTTGGGGTGAAGGCAGAATAGTGAGTTAGAGGCTAGAGGCTGCCTGCATAATTTAGCAAGTCCCTAACTCAAAATAAAAAACTAAAAAATAAGCTGAGACGGTGCAGCCCAGGGCAAGGCATTGGGTTCAATTCCCAAGTACAGCCAAAAAAAAAATAAAATAAAAGATTCCATAAATGTAGACCTGTGTTAAAACTCGCTGAGTGGGACCTTTCAAAATTCGTTGTGAATTTTACACTAAAAGTAAAAATTATAAACAAATATTGGATTCTAATTAATAACAGACATGCAGATGAGCTCAGGGATGAATTGTACTGATGTTTGCAATTTATTTTGAGGTACACTAAAGTGGGAGATGGATTGATATATAGATAGAAGAATGGAGAGACATGTAGATATGGGGTAAAGTATGTATGGTAAATGTTAGTACCACAGCATAACCCACTAATTCTAATCCTAGATATATACTTGTAAGAATTGAAAACATATGTTCACACAAAACTTATACACAAATGTTAATAGCAGCATTATTTATAATGATCCTATAGTAGAAACAACTCAAATGGTTATTAGCTGATGAGTGGATGAATGAAATGCATATTCATACAATGAATTATTATTCAGCATGAAAAGGAATGAGGTGTTGATTCCTGAGACAATGTGAATGAACCTTGAAAACATTATACCGGAGTGGGGGTTTGGCTCAGTTGGTAGAGCACTTGCTTAGCATGTACTGAGGGCCTACGTTCCATCCCCAGTACAAAAACAACAACAACAACAAAAAACCAAGTCAAAACAAACAAACAAAAAGAAAACATTATACTGAGTAAAAGAAGGCAGGCAATAGATCCATTTGTATAAAATGTCCACAGTATATAAATCCATAGAGACAGAAACTAGATTAATGATTGATTGCCAGAGTATAGGAGAAGGAAACTAAGACTGTTAATGGGTGATGGTTTTATTTTTGGGGTGATGAAAATATTCCAGATTCTATGGAGGTACCTCAGAAAACTAAAAATAGAACTACCATACGACCCAGTTATACCACTACTGGGAATATACCCAAAGGGAGATGAGTCATCATACCACAGAGACACCTGCATCTCCATGTTCAATGCAGCACCTTTCATAATAACAAGGTTATGGAACCAAACAAAGTGTCCATCAATAGAAGAATGGATTAAAAAATTATGGTACATATGCACAATGGAATACTACTCAGCAATCAAAAAAATGAAATAACGTCATCTGCAGCAAAATGGGTGGAATTGGAGAACATCATCTTAAGTGAACAAACACAAGCCCAAAAAGAAAAATGCCATATGTTCTCACTTATATGTGGGTGCTGAGTCATACTTAAAGGAAGGAAAAAATCCTATACATAAATTGAAATATAAAAAATGCACAATTAAACTTAGCATAGAAGGGATAATATGAGGAGTGGAAAGAAGGAGAGAGGGACCTAGCAGAGAGAAGCAAAGATTGGAAAAGATGGGATAGGGAGGAGGGTCAATGAGGAGGGCTGAAGGGGGAGAGGTCCATCTCAATGTAAACAGCACAACTTCATGAATGCATTGGAAAAATAGGGGAAGATAACCCAAATAAGTATCAGAAGTTAACTACATACTAGCCATAAGGCTCCATAAACTTTGTGGGTTGATGAAAGTGTTACTAGAAGTGATGTAAAGGATGTATAATGGGAAAAGCCAAAGCTGTATTACTCTGTACTCCATCATCATTTGCTAATAAAGGAAATAAAAATATTCTGAATTCAGTGGTGATGTTTGTACCACACAGTAAGTATACTAAAACCCATTGATGTATACTCCTTTAAATGGTGTTTGTGTTATGTGAAATACACTTCAGTGTTTATTTATTTATTTGTTTGTTTGTTTGTTTATATGCTGGGGATTGAATTTAAGCCCTTGTTCATGCCAGGCACATATTGTAAACACTGAGTTATACTCCCAATTTTAATTTTTAAAATGCTAAAGAAATGTTGATAGTAGAATCAACATTTTGGTAGGATAGATTGTTCATTGTCAAATTCTTTTAATTTCTTTACTGTTAAAATTTTTACAATACAAACTGGACGCCATACCACATGCCTGTAATCCCAGGGACTCAGAGGATCACAAGTTCAACTCCAGAGGCAGCCTGTGAAATTTAGCATGACCATGTCTAAAAAAAAAAAGTAAAAAAAGGGTTGGAGGTGTGGCTCAATGGTGGAGTGCCTACCTATAACATGTACAAGGCCCTGGTTCAACCCCCGATGATGAAAATTATTATTATTATTATTATTATTATTATTATTATTATTATTTATAATACAATGTTAGGATCAGTAAGCCTCAGAAAAGGGAAGATGGTGTGACACTCTTTTGACCTGCCATGGCACGGAGGGCTAGGGATGGAAGGAAATGGAGAGGAAGGAGCGCAGCTGCTGCATAGTTGGTAGCTGCATGATGGGAATTGTGTGGGCTCAAACTCCAGGGGTGAAATGCTGTCCTTGGCATATGCTGCAAGTTGACTAAATTCTTCCCCACTGTGGATGATTTCAAACTATACCAAGAAGATGAGTCTTGGCTCTTTGAAGGGCCAGCAGCAGCCCCGAGTGACCCGCCTAGGTGACTGGTCTGTTGTTGTTGTTGTTGTTAGGTGCTGTCGAGTCGGTATCCGACTCATAGCGACCCTCATAGGGTTTTCAATGGCTGAGTGCTTCCGGATTGCCTTGGGAGTGGATTGCCAGGCCCTTCTCCCATTTTTGCGGTGCTGGGAATTGAACTCGGGGCCTCAGAGACTGCAGCGCAGCACACTACCCACTGAGCTAAATCCCAGCCCAGGTGACTGGTCTAGGAAGCAGGAAGGCAGACACAGGCTGGAGTCTTCACCAGTCCCTTGGCTCCTGCCAGCTTCCAAGGCAGGGAGGCTCTAGATCTGGGCGGCTGGGGAGCAGGGATTTGTACTGAAAGAATTTAAGAGATTAGAGGATTCAAAGGATCCTAAGAGGTGCTAAGAGATGCTAAGAGGTGCAAACGAGGTTTTAAATACCTCTCTCTAGAGCACCTGAGGAAGCTTTGGAAAGCAGAAGTTGAAATGTCTTGAAGCTGCTGATCTGGCAGTGAAGATAAGCAGCCACGAGCTAGACAGAGTGATAGAGCAGCAGGATCTACAACCGGGTAGTTAAAAGGGCCAGATGGTTTGGGGCTAAAATCCATGCAGCAGTATTTTGCCATTAATAAAAGGAGGAAGAACTCAGTTCAGGGAGATGGTTCAGAGGAATGTACCAGAGGTGGGAGACTTGAACTATGTAATGGGTTGAGTAGTGCCCTCTAAACTCCTATTGACCAGGAACCCATAAATATGACCTTATGTGGAAATGGGGCTGTCGCAGATGTAATAAATTGAAGCTGAAGTCATACTGTATGAGGATGGGCCCTAATGCAGTGACTGATATGCTTATCAAATCAAGAATATTTGGAGATTTTTATTTTTATTATTTGAAAAAAAATTATTTTTCTGTGCTGGGCATAGAACCCAGAGCTTTATGCGTGCTAGGCAAGGACTCTACTGAACCAAATAAGACCAATTTGAATTTTTGATAAGGAAAATATCTTTATCTATTGCTTGAGTAGTTGAACAACATAAAATGAGCTAAACATTAACAGGAGAGACGCAGAACACCAAGGACAAAAGATGTGTGGGATTGTTTTTATGATTGCAGCTCAGCTGGCAGCTAGTGGATTTTGCAATGGGTGTTCTGTCATGCTAGACCCAGCCAGATGACCCCTTAGACCAAGAACAGAGATGAAGAGATGGAAAGGCAAGGGATCAATAAACCCCTCAAGGTAAACTGGTCATAGGCAAAACTGGCCACACTGAGACTGTATTTCAGGGACTAAGACCATGCAGGCTAAAGCAGTTAGTGTTCCTGTTTCTGGACTTGTACCACCCTACCAGATGGGTAGTAATGCTAATGGAAAAGCAGAAACTCAAACTCGCAGTGTGATTGGTTGTAGGTTTCAAGGGGAGGCAATCTCAGATCTGCAGCAGCTTCATATTTGTTAGTAGGGATACCTGGGCCCCCTGTGCACAGATAGAATTGTAAGTAAGGAAATGACAGTTCGTTAGTGAAGTTCAGTAGGTATTTTTTAACTCTTATTTATTTGAATAGATCATAAGCCACATGGTTCAAAATTCAAAAGGCAAACTATAGTATTTGTTACGTGTTCCTTTCAAAGATATTTTATGTACCTTATTTATATTCTGCCTCCTCTTATTAGAAAAGTAGTAGCTAGAGGCTGCTGTTTGCCACTCTCCCATAACTGTTCTTCCCTTTAATAAACTCCAAGCTGTAGCTGCCCCCAGAGCCACAAGACTACATTTATCAACTTATTTTGCTGTTTGTGGCCAGATGATTAAGTTCTGGACAATGAGATATAAGTAGAAATTATTATGTAGTACTTTTAGACAGTCTCCCTATGAATGTGAAGGGGTCACAAAGACACAAATAACAACCCTGGACTGCCTACCTATGGATCTCTCTTATGTGAGAAAGAAATAATCTTTTATCAGCCAGGTGTGGTGACTCACGCCTGTAATTCCAGCACTTGGAAGGGTGAAATAGAACTTGTCTCAAAAAGCTAAAAAAAAAAAAAAGAGGAACTTCCTATCGTCTTTAGACCAAGTAAGATCTTTTAAAAGAATGTCTAAATGATCAGGAAATCTGCAAAGGTGATTTGGTGATTACTGCCACTCAGTAATGAGAAGTGTTCAGAGTAGGAAACGAAGCAGATAATAATAGTAATTAGCAAAAGTTGATTATTTTTTACAATTTTGTTGAGATATAATTTACATACCAGAAAAAATCATCCATTTAAAGTATACAGTTCAATGACTTTTAGATATTTATAGAGTTGTGAAACCATTACCATAATCTAACTGTAGAACATTTACATCACCCCAATCAGAAACTTTGTACCCACTAGCTATTTTAGGCATTTATTCTATTCTTGGCACCCTGAAAAGTGCTTTACAGAGATTATTTTCTTTGTTGTCCAATATCCTCTGAGTTTGGTATTATACTTTTTTTTTCTCCTTTTATTGGTAAATGTTGGTGGGGTAGAGTAATACAGCATTGGCTTTTTCCATTATGCAACTATCACTTTTGGTTACACTTTTATCAATTTACAAGGTTTATGGAACCTTTTGACTAACATATAGTAAAATTCATACACATATTTGGGTTGATAGCCCTGTGGCATCCGATCCCGTCAGATCTCAGAAGCTAAGCAGGGTCGGGCCTGGTTAGTACCTGGATGGGAGACCGCCTGGGAACACCAGAAGTTGTTGGCTTGGGAGAAGGACCTGGCAACCCCCTCCCAAAAATCAATCTGCCATTGAAAACCCTATGAACAGCAGAGAAGCACTGACAATAGTGTTTCCCCTGTTGTACAGAGGGTCGCTATGAGTCGGAAAGCGACTCGACGGCACCTAACAACAACAACCCCTATTTTATTATCTCACTTTTATAAACAAGAAAATTGAGGCCTAGTGATAAATAAACTTGTCCAAGATTACACAAACTCCTAGTGTCAGAGCCAGGATTCAAACCCAGATTTTATTTTATTTTTTATTTTCTTAATAGATGAGGTCTCTCTGTGTAGCCTAGGCTGGCCTTGAACTCCTGGCCTCAAGCAGTCCTCCTGCCTCAGCCTCTGGAGTAGCTTGGGCCTCTTGGCTAGGTAAACTTAGTTTTGATTGATGATGCCAAAGGTTGTCCTTCTCAAACTACTACCCAGATGCTGTTTTTTTTTGTGTTTTTTTTTTTTCCCCAAGTGCTGATGATCAAACCCAGGGTCTTACATGTTGTAGGCAAGCGCTCTACCTTGGCTACATCCCCAACATTCTGCCTTCTTATTCCAAGACCCATCAATGCTTCCCTTCAGTGCCTTGGCCACCAGTCATGCTGCTGTCCCATTGCTAATGTCCTTCACATTTTCTGGGCTGTCCTCATGCAGTTTGTGTCATGGCCTCACCCCCTTTTCTTTAATCTCTTCTGACAGATCAGCTCCCTAATGCCCAGCCCCGCTCAAGTTACCTCAGGAGTCTTCCTTTACTTTTTGATTTGAATGGGGGAATCTTTGAAGCCTTTATATGTAGAGGACAGAAAAGTAGGGGAAGATGTGATGTTTTTCTTGACCTTTACCCTACCTCCTAGTGGCTTTAGAAACTATGTATAAAATTACTCTCCATGCCCAAACAACCTCCACAGAAATGGGGAAATAAAATGATCCATCCATGCCTGAGTTCACATGATTATACAAATAACAGCCAACATAGAGGCTTCATCATGGACCAGCTCTTGAGCATCACAGGTATATTGTATGTTTTAGCCCCTGGGGCCTCCTGACCTAAGGACTAGTTTTTTTTTTTTTTTTTTTTCTTTTCTTTCTTTTCAGTACTGGGATTAAACCATTAAATCCAGGGCCTTGTGTATACTAGGTGAGCCTCTACCAGTGAGCTACACACCTAGCCCCTAGCCCTAGTCTGGGTGTGTTTGATTGGAAGGCCAGAGAGATCCAATTCAAGAGGTCTGATTGCAGGCTTTCCCACCCACTACAAGGCCCTGATCACCTTGTGCCTCTTTCTAGTCCCGCACACCAGATCTGACTGCTTGGGGAGCTCCTGGCTTTCAGAGGGTTTAGTCCTTGCCTCTGCGGTGGTAGCCTGGGTGGCATGGTGCCTTTGCCTCATGCCAAAGCATGTGAGCTTTCAGAGGGCAGCGTGCATGGCTCACTGAGCTATGTAGCCCCAGCACTGAGCTCAATCCAGAGGTACTCAGCACCCATTCTGATGCACCATGACTAATCGCACCTTCTCTGCTGTTCTTTGCCCATGACCTGGTTGTTTCCCAGCTGTTGTTCTCCTGCTGGGGAAAATGACCCCCAGAGTTGTTATCCTGGGACTCCAGCCCTGAATTTGGTCATTTTCAGCTGTACAGAATTGGTTCTTCTCCCCTTGGTCTCAGTCCCTTCCCCGTTCTGGCACTGTGGATAATCTTGGAGAGGATTCCACAGGGAGGCAGGAGAGAGTTCTTTCTTTTTTTTCTGCATATGGAATAATGTACCATTATTGCTGAGGTATGTCTGAAGCATTAAGCCTTGGCCAAGATCAGAATAAATAGGTGCCTGTGCACACAGGGATGAGAAAGCAAAAGATTGGGAGGGATTTGTTGTTGTTGTTTTGTTTGGTTTTTTGTTTTTGAGACAAGGTCTCATTAGTAGCCTAGGCTGGCCTCCAACTCATGATCCTCCTGCTTCAGAATACTTAAAGCTGGGATTACAGGCCTCAGCCACCACACCAGCTTTGGGAATGTTTTGTAATGAATATTTGTGTTTTAATTTACCTTCTTCTTGGAGTATTCCCCATGGGGAGAGTTCTAGTGTAAGAGGGGGTTGGACCCAGGAGAGTAGGCCCAGCCAGACAGATGTTTTCAATCATGACTGCCTCTCCAGGGAGCGATGCAGAGACCAAAGCACAGATGGGAAATCAGTGGAGGGGAGATTGCTAGGAAATCAATGGAGGGGCCCTGGGTAGTGTGACACTGGCTGGTTCCTAGCTCCCTAGCTACCTTCCTTCTTACCAGTTTTTTTTTTGTTGTTGTTGTTGTTGTTTTGGTACTGGGGGTTGAACCCAGGGCCTCTGAGGGTCCACTGAGCTGTACCCTCAGCCCATTTTTTTTACTTTTTGAGACAGGGTCCCGCTAAATTACACAGACTGCCTCTGGTCTCAAACTTGTGGTCCTCCTGCCTCCGCCTCCCAAACCGCTGGGATTAAAAGCGTGCGCCACCACGCCCGGCTTCCTACCAGTTTTTTTAACTAAATATCCTTCCAATAAAATCCAGGTTCTTTTTCTTTTAGGCAAAGTCAATCTCCAGTGCTTAAAATTCTGACTAACATAACCCTAAATGTCCAGCTACAGAGGATATGTTAAGGAAGCCGGGGACATCTCTAATGTGGAACACTGCACAGTTCAAAAGAATAATGGCAGAACTATGTGAACTGATGTAGAAAGGTCTCCAAGACATACCTATGAGGACAATAACAGTACAATGTGTTACACTTTATTTAAAGTTTAAAACAAAAGTCGTTTTCTTTCTTTTTTTTTTTTTTCCCGGTAATTGGAGATTGAATCCAGGGCTTCACACATACTTTGAAAGTGCTGTACCCCCAGCCCATTTTTCATTTTTTTTTTTTTTTTATCTTGAGATAGGGTCTTGTTAAATTATGCAGTCTATCTGTGGCCTCGAAACTGCAGTCCTCCTGCCTCTGCCTTCTGAGTTGCTGGGATTATAGGCTTGAGCCACTATATGCAGCAAAAATTCATATTTCTCTATGTCTATGTGTGTTACCGTTGGAATGAAATGCCACAGGGATGGGCCTTTTGTTCTGGTTATATCCACAGGTCTAGATCAGTGCCTAGTGCAGAGCAGATAGTCAATAAATGTTTGTTGAATGAATGGATCTTGCAGAAAAAGATCTGGAAGGGCACATGATATTGTCTTTAGGTGCCATTGAGTCCTGTCAGGAAGGACAGAGCAAACAGAAATTAGTGGTTTCTGAGAGAAGCAGTGGGCATACAAGTTGGCCCCCAAGGTCAGAAACCCCTGACCAGAGAACAAAGGACCCCCAGACAAGGTCCTAGATACCAAAGACCAAGGTCAGATCAGATGGCCAGGCAGAAATGACCTAACTGTTCTCTCTCTCCCCACTTCCTTTTTCTTCAGAAGAAAGTTCCTCTGCTTATGCTTCTTACCAAAGCCCTGCCAGCCTTACAAAACCCCTGGCCTTACTCAGCTTGGGCTGGGAGCAAGTTTCCTTCCCCCTCTTCCCTTTTGCTTGCTCTGAATAAACTTGCTCCTCAGCCTCCACCACTGGATGGATTTTCTCAATCAGTTTCTTAAAGGAGAGACTAGAATGCAAGGGCAGTAGACGAGGGAGATTTTTATTTTTATTATTTGAAAAAAATTATTTTTCTGTGCCGGGGATGGAACCCAGAGCTTTATGCATGCTAGGCAAGGACTCTACTGAGCCACATAAGACCAATTTGAATTTTTGATAAGGAAAATATCTTTCTCTATTGCTTGAGTAGTTGAACAACATAAAATGAGCTAAACATTAACAGGTGACAAAAGAGCCCTTAGAATGGCATTTAAAGGACTTTATCATGACAAATCCCAGTTAGATGGTAAAGAAAGGAAGAAAAAAAATGGATATTTCATGTGGGTACATGATAGTTTGGTAGGACTATTGGCTATTTTTTTTTTTTAATTAAAAACTTTTTTTTTTTCTTTCAGTACTTGATGGTTAAACCCATGGATTTGCATGTGCTAGGCAAGTGTTCTCCCACTGAACTGCATTCTTAGCTCTTTTTTTATTTTTTATTTTGTGACAGAGTCTTGCCAAGTTGCACAGGCTGCCTCTGGCCTCAAACTTGAGATCCTCCTGCCTCAGCTTCCTGAGTTGCTGGGATTACAGGCATGCGCCATGGCATCCAGCTATTTTCTTTTTTCAGATAGGGTTTTGTACTGTTGCCCAGGCTGCTTTCTAATTCAGAGGCTCTAGCAATTTGTCTGCCTCAGACTCCCAAGGTACAAGGATTACAGGTGTGTGGCACTGTGCCTGGCTATTGTTGGCTACTTTGATAAGAGAATAGCATCACATTTTTAGATTCTTGGCTTTTAAAAATGTTCAGTAGGCACCCTCACCCCATCCCTCACTAGACTGGATATTGATGTAAGGTTCAGAAATACTTATTGCACACATGATGCTTTTATATTTTGATATGGGCATCATGCGGTGCTGCTTTAAAGGGAGCAACAAGAACAAAAGAGAGAAAGATACTTCTGGGATTGCAAGTTGTCTTATTGAGGGTGAAGTTGGAGGCTGTGGTCACAGGTGGATCCTTCTCTTTCTTTCTATCTTTTTACTTTCTTTTACTTCCTTTGCACTTTCCTCCTTTCTACCCCTCCATCAAAGTTAAAAGCCTGGAAACACAAAGATGATTAGACACCACTTCTTTCCCAAAACTTGTAGTCTGGTGGATGGATTGACAATAATATTTGTGGCAGACTCAAAGCCATGCCCTTGCTCTTAATCATCTCTGATAATCCAGACTTCTTCCCTTTTCCATACTTCTGAATTCCTAGGAGTCTCCATTTTGATATTTAACCCTTCATAATTCTAAGTGTTTTCTGTTGTGTGTGAATTTTATGTGTTCATTTTGTCTCTCTGAGTCTATTATAAACTCCTCAAAGGCTGGGGCCACTTTGTGATGTTTTGTTCAGCTAAGCTGTTGGAAACAAGATGCCTATAAAAGCTGTCTTGGATCCTTGCTGGACAGCCATGTGTATTATTACCAGGCTGACAATCTGTACCTGGATAGAGTAAGGGCGACCTTAGCAGAATTATGACACCCTTTCAGAAACAAGGTGTGCTGGCATGTCAGCTGAATGCATATTTCTACAGCACTCAACAGTGATATTTGCTTTTAATCAGAAGTCACAGCAGCAGAACAGTTGGTTTTGAGTAGAAACACGCTCCTCTCAAGAGTAAGTGATTAAACTGTAACTATGGTGTTATGCATGGTCCTTATGACACAGCAAGGAGAGAAATGTGTTTTCTGAGAAGGCAGAATGGTATTCTAAATATTCTTCATGTCATTTCAAACATTTATCTAGTCTCAGTATGTACCACACACTATGCTGCTAAACAGCTTTGCAGAGGTTATCTAGTTTTATCTTTGCAACAGCCTTGGGAGAATTATTATCCTCATTTTACAGAAGAGGAAATGAGATCAGAAAGTTAAGTAACTTGTCCAGGGTCACACAGCTAGAAGTGATGGAACTGGAATTTGAACCTGGGATTACTGACCTCAAACATTACATAGGAATAAGATTCCTTATCAAAGAAGATGACCCAGAAATATAGCTTCATGATGCTCCTCTTAGTTGCAGGAGTAATACTATAAAGTTTTGAATATTTTTTCTTTTCTGAAAGCATCAATTTAACTTAATCAATCAATTTATCAGTCATGTGCTGGGTGTCATAGGGTCTGGAACAGAACTTGTTCATACTTTGGGGCAAGGGTAGAATGTGAGCTTTGGGTTCGCTGCTTTGTATATATAGGCCTTAGTACAGCCTGATTTTCCAGTGCTAAGATTTGATGAAAAATTTCACTGAAGGGCTAGGGGTATAGTTAGGTGGTAGAGTACTTGCCTGGCATATGCCAGTCTTTGGGTTTGATCCCCAGCACCTCAGCTTCACTGATACATGTTTGTTGAATTTTATGTTTCTTTTCATGTAATGGGAGTGGGGAGGCTGAGGCAGGAGATCTTGAGTTCAAGTCCACCTTGAGTTTCAGGCCAGCATGGGCTACACAGTGAGACTCTGCCTCAAAAATACAAAACAGGAGAGGGAGGGAAGGAGGGAGGGAGAGAGAGAGAGGGAGAGAGAGAGAGAGAGAGAGAGAGAGAGAGAGAGAGAGAGAGAGACAGACAGGAAGAAAGAGAAAAGAGGGCCGTTCATGACAGAGTAGGAGCAAGAGGGTGAGAACCTTAGCTGAAAGTACATCAGAAGGACCAGACATAATACCCCTAGAAAAATCCAGCATAAAAAACAATGCAGAAAAAAAGTTAATGCTTTAGGTTTACATTGTGCTCACAATGACTGCCTCAGACCTCACCAGAAGCCTGTGAGGGCGATCATAGTTATAGTTATTTCTATTATGGAGGACTATAGCTCAGTTAGATACAAAGTCAGCAACTTTTGGTTCTAAGATTCACATCAGGGAGGCAAACTGTGGATTCTGTGAAAAGCTGGAAAGGAGCAGGTAGAATGAAAGAGAAGTGACCTACTGCTATGCTGTGTGACTATCTGAAACAAGAAGGCTTTGAACTGCATTAAAAAGTAAGTACAATCCTCCCTCCACATCCATGAGGGATTAGTTCCAGGATCGGCAAGGATATAAAAATCCACAGATGTTCAAGTCCCTCATATAAAATGGTGTAGTATTTTCTTAAAACTTACTCACATCCTTCTGTGTGTTTTAATCATCTCTGGTGTTATTAGATGCCCTGAGTCAGATCTGACTGATGGCAACCCTATGTACAACAGAATGAAACACTCCCCAACACTGTGCCATGCGCATGATCTTTTTATGTTTGAGCTGCTATTGCAGCCACTATGTTTCTTATTTTGAGTAGTGCCACATCAGGAAAAGGTCTCAGGAGCTTTACTCCATTCCCATCATTAAAGTGGACTTTGAGGAGGCAACTCTTCCCTAGTTGTTTCTTGAATGCCTTCAAGCCTGGGGGGTGGGGGAGGCTCATTTTCTGGCACTAAATTTGGCAGTGCTTCTCTGCTATTTGTAGGGTTTTCAAGAGCTAGTTGTTTCTGGAGGGTCTTTCTCCCTAGTTTGTCTTGATCTAGAAGCTCATCTGAAACTTGTCTACCACAGTTGGCTCTGCTAGTATCTGAAATACCGGTGGCATAGTTTTCAGCATCACAGAACCACAAAAGCCCCACAGCACGACAAACTGACAGACACATGGAGGAATCATCTCTAAATTACTTATAAAACTTAATGCTTTGTAAGTAGTTTTTATGTGGTGTTGTTTAGGGAATAATCACAAAAGTCTGTACCCATTCAGTACAGACAGAATTTCTCCCCTAATATTTTGGATCTGCTATTGGTCCTGGGTAAGGAACCAGCCTATATGGGGCAGACTATTCTTGGCTGCCATTCTGTGCCTGGTCTTCTAGATACATCTGTCTGGACAGAAGACAAGAGCCACACAAAGTCACTTTGAAATTCGACAGTTCTGTAATTTTGAGATTTACATATCAGTAGAAAAATCTGAGCATAGGCTGGGAACTTCTGATTTGGTCCTAAAAGCGGGAATCCCCAGGGTTATTCAAATGAGAAACTACGTGTCCCGGCGCCTGCGGCCATACCACCCTGGTGTCCCATCCCCTCTGATCTCAGAAGCTAGACCTCCTGGGAATACTGGGTGCTGTAGGCTTGGGAGGACAGGGCAGCTATGGAAAAACTCTTATGAATAGCAGAAAAGCACTGGCATAGTGCCAAGCATTTCACAATGTCGGGTATTGTTTCGTCTGTTCTACATAGGGTCGCTAAGAATCGGACCTGACTCTATAGTAAGTACTAACAACATCTGCCCACAGGCCTCCAGGATGGGTCCTCCCACCCTACCTTTTCTGCCGGGGCGCGGGCCACCAATGACTGTTAGGTATTTGAATAGACGAATAACATCATGGAACTGTTCAGGTGTAGGAGGGGCGGTCAATTCATCCAATCACATGGGAGATAAGGAAACACCTTAGCCAGTCCAAAGGCGCGGGGCGGGACCTGAGGCGGGCCAGTGAACGGAGCTGCTGACGAAGATGGCGGCTGAGGTTCTGATTGAAGGGGAGGTGCCAGCCCGCGACTCCAACGGGAGGTGAGCGGAGGTCTTGGTCCAGCTGCCTCGGAAACGAGACTGTGGGCCAGTCGTATCGCCGCCCTTGCCTTGAGTCATAGTGACTGTTGGGACCCGAGCTTTGTTCCTCCCCAGGCATTTGTCACCATCGCGCCTGTGGGGGTCTGAGGTGCATTGGTCCCGCCCGGCGCTGGGCTCCGGCCTGGTCCCCCATTGGTCCGGCTGCTGCTGGAGATCCGCCCGTGGCATTGGCTGCAAATCGACCAGCTTGGATTGACCGCGCTCCGGGCTTTGGTGCTGAGACGTTTTGATGGCTACGAAACTGAAGCCCAGAGCTGGTTAGCGATTTCCCCAACCTCTCACAGAGGCTTAAATCTGCTCCGAGGCAGTCAGTTTTGCTTAAGTCAGAGCAGGGATGTTTGATTGTCAATTAGAAATGGGTTTGTTAGCCGGGCGCAGTGGCTCATACCTGTAATCCCAGCGACTCGGAGGCAGAAGCAGGAGGATTGCAAGTTCGAGGCCCAAGGAAGCCTGTGTAATTTAGCGGAGGGGTGCAGCCCAGTGGCATAGCACTTGCAAAGTATATGCAAGGCCCTGGGTTGAACCTTCATGTGCCGAAAAAAATGGGGTGTGTATGTGTGTGTTGTGGCCTCTGGCTGGGTTTTAAACTATTCTCGGCTTCAGTTTCTTCATCTGTAAATGGACATAATGATGCATGTTTCAGAAAATATCGAGCTTGATTGAGATAATCCATTGAAATCCCCTGGTACTGAACCTTGCAAATAATCATCACTTGATACATGATAAGTTTTCTTTATCCTAGTAAAACAGCTGGGCTGCGGGTTAACTCAGTTGGTAGAGTGCCGCTCTGTGCAGAGGCTCTGGGTTCGATCCCCAGCACTGGAAAACAAACAAACAACAACAACACCAAACAAATGGGAGAAGGACCTGGCAGCCTACTCCCGCAATGATCCCAACCCCGTGAATACCAAAGAGGCGCTAACATAGTGGGGGGCTCAGTGTCAGGGATTGTTTCATTCTGTTGTACATGCACTTGCTATGAGACGGCACCTAACAACAACAGCTACAAGTAAAACAGCTAAGGAACAGAACCAAGGGCACTGCAGTCCAGAGAATCGTGACTTTATTTCTATAGAGACTTCTTTCCTAGGCAGGTACTATGAGATTTAGCCTTTTCAGGAAAATATTTCTAGTGTACTTGCCCCCACCGTAAGACTGAAGCTGTTTTAATTGGTTACAAAGTTTTTATTTAAGTTTTTATTTAAGTTTTTCTATAGAATCCAGTGCAATGAGATTATTTATTATGTGGTCTCAGTGTAAAATCAGTAACACACTTTGTTTTAGCATCTTTTGAGTAGCTGTTTGTACTGAATGGGAGAGTCCAAGTCTCTTGAAAAACTGAATTTGTTAGTGGGCTTCTTCCTGAGTCAAGATGGGTGTGAGTGTATTATTTAATATTTTATATGGATAAATATTTCACTCTTGAAGCTGCCCATAAATGGTTGATTGTGTTTGCCCTGGAACTATATGGGAGGTTGCTAAATGTCATTAGATCATTCCTCATCCAACTCTATAATTGTGATGAAAATCTGAGGACAAGTAAAATACTGTTCTATAGCAAGAGTAATTTGAATTCCTTTGTAGGATATTGCCAATTGAATTGAAATTTTGAGTTGTCATTAGGTGCCATCTAGTCAGACTCATAGCGACCCTCATGGGGTTTTCAATGGCTGATTGTTTGGGGATTGCCTTGAGAGTGGATTGCCACATTGTTCTCTTGTTTTTGCCGTGCTGGGGATCAAACCTGGGTCCTCAGAGAGTATGGAGCAGCACTCTACCAACTGAGCTAAACCTAAATAATCAACAGGTGTTCACTCAAGTTTTTCAACCTGAAATCATTTAATCAATTCCATATTGTAAAAGAGAAGTTTAAGGTTTCTGTAAGGCTTTTGTTATATATTCTTACGTGTTTTATCACATATTCCCAGTGCTTAGCTTTGTGTAAGTGGCCAACAATGCATGAATAATAGTTTTTGTCATTTCTAAGACATAAATATTATCTTGTGGTGATAAATAGTACGCAATATTTTTTTGTCCTGCAGACACTAATCTATCTTTCTTTCTTTCTTTCTTTTTTTTTTTTTTTGCGGTACTGGGGTTTGAACCCAGGGCCTCGAGCTTGCATGCTCTGCAAGTGCTGGACCACTGAGCTGCACCCTCAGCCTAGTTTTTTTTTTTAGTTTTTTGAGACAGGGTCTCACTAAGTTACGTAGACTGCCTCTGGTCTCGAACTTGCGATCCTCCTGCCTCTGCCTCCCGAGCCGCTGGGATTACAGGTGTGCGCCACTGCACCTGGCCAGACACTAATCTTTCTAATGTTCTGTCGGTGATGTGGCCCCCTGTAGTCCATAAAGAGGGAATAATTGTAAGATTAGCACGGATCAATAAAAATTTTCCTGGTGATTGGAGAATATATGATCATCTATTTAGAGCTATCTAGTTTTCTACTCCATCATTATTTGAAGGCTGCTCCTAACAATTGTTGTTGTTGTTGTTAGGTGCCGTCGAGTTGGTATCCGATTCATAGCGACCCTCATAGGGTTTTCAATGGCTCACTGTTTCGGGATTGCCTTGGGAGTGGATTGCCAGGTCCTTCTCCCATTTTTGTGGTGCTGGGAATTGAACTTGGGACCTCAGAGACTGCAGTGCACCAGTCTACCAACTGAGCTAAATCCCAGCCCCGCTCCTAATAATTAAAGATGGCTAAATTACATCTTTCATATTTTGGACATGCTGTTAGGAGGGACCAATCCCTGAAGAAGGACATCATGTTTGGGAGAGTGGCAGATCAATGAAAAAAAGGAAGACCCTCAATTAGATGGATTGACGCAGTGTCTGTAACAATGGGCTTAAACACAAAAAAGATCATGTGCATGGCACGGTGTCGGGGAGTGTCTCGTTTTGTGGTCATAGGGTCGCTGAGTTGGACCCAACTTGAAGGCATCTAAAAACAACAAACACCTGATAATTAGGAATGTCTCTCTCTTTTTTTTTTTAAGACATGGTTTCATTGTGTTGCCTAAATTGCCTTTGAACCCCTGGGTTGAAGAAGTCTTCCTGCTTCAGCCTTAGAGTAGCTGGGACGACAGGTGTGCAACACTGTGCGTGGCCTTAAATTGTTTTTGTTTGTTTGTAGTGCTGGGGATCAAACCCAGGACTTTGCACGTGCTAGGCAAATGCACTACCATTGAGCTCTATCTCCAGCCCTTTTTAAGTTGTTTTAATTGTGATTTAATTACTGAAAAATTGCTTTGCCTGTAACAAATTCTCAGATTATATATGGACATGGTTATGGAGAACACTTTCTTCTTTCCATTTCTGGTCTTTATCAGGTAGAGTATGCTTTAAAATTTAAGTCACTTTGCTTGCACTTTCAAGTTACTATTTTTTGTTTATTTGTTTTAGTTCCAGAGGGATTGCACCCAGGGCCTCATTGCATGCTAGGCAAGTGCTCTACCACTGAACTGCACCCCCTACCCCCTTTTAAATTTGTTTATTTTGAGGCAGGGTCCTGCTAAGTTCCTCAGGCTGCCTCTGGTCTGGAACCTTAAATCCTCCTGCCCCAGCCTCAAATAACTGGGATTACAAGGGTGCACCAAGTGTACATCTAATTTTTTTTTATGGTAGGGTCTCATTGTGTAGCCTAGGCTAACTTCAAACTCATGATGCTCCTGCCTGTGCCTCCCACTTCCTGAGTGCTGGGATTCCAGGCATGTGCCACTGTGCCTAGATTTAAGTTACTCTTAGTGTACAATACTAAAGAAGTCATAGATAGAGCCAGTCGTGGTAGCTCACACCAGTAATCCCAGCAACTCAGGAGGCAGAGGCAGGAGGATTGCAGGTTCAAGGCCAGAGGCAGCTCGCATAATTTGGCAAGACTCTACGCCAAGATAAAAATAAAAAATGGGCTGGGGGTGCAGCCCTTTGGTAGAGCACTTGCAAAGCATGTGTGAGACCCTGGGTTTACACCCCAGTACCTCAAAAAAAAAAAGTTACAAATAGAAGCTATATGCTTTGCCAATAGTAGTATAAAACTATTGAATACTTTAAAAGGTCAAAGAGAGAAAATGCAAAAGCAGGAAATGAAATATTGCTACCTAGTTCCATAATTGACCGTGGGGAAATAGAACTTAGTACTAACTATTTTAGAAGATAACAAAGACTCATAGGCCTTTTAGCCTCAATGTTCATTGGATGAAAGGCCAATGTGAATCAGAAAAAACAAGCAGGAATACACAGGGGTGAAGGGAGGCAAAGCAAGCCACAATACTGACAGCCTTTGTGAAAAGTTGGTAATAGCCAGGTGCCATGGTGCATCTAATAATCCCAGGAATTTGAGAAGCTGAGATAGCGTGCACAATTTAGGGAGACTCTGTCTCAAAGTAAAAAAAAGGGGATAGGGTGCAGCTTAGTGGTGGAGCACTTGCCTACCATGCACGAGGCCCTGGGTTTAAGCCCCTAGTACTGAAAAGGGAAAAAAAAAAAAAAAAAGGAAAGTTGGTGATAATTAATATTCTGGCAATATTCAAGTTCTAATGTCCAAAACTGTTCCTGCCCCTTAGGAACAGGCTACAGGATGTGTAGAAATATTTCTAGAGGATAGGAATGGGGCCTAAAGTGGAGAAGGAATCCTGTATCCTGGTAATTTATATATATTTTAGAGTATGGACTGTTCCTTAGAAAACATAATACTTCCTGAAGCCTTTTTTGTTACATCGTTTTTCTCTAATAAGATAGCAGTGTCAGGGTAAGTGATGGGTGGAACTTCTATTGCTCAGGAAGACTTGTCCTCACTTGCAGAAGTTAGGTGGGGAAACCTGGTTTAAATATCCGAATCCAGTTTTGTACTCATGTTGTTAAATTCCATTTGAAGGGTAATAGGGAATAGATTACTTCAGAAGATTTTCTCCCCAACCACCCCCCCACCCCCAACAGAGTCTCACTATATACCCCGGGCTGGCCTCAAACTCTGGATCCTTCTGAGTTCCTGAGATTACAGATGTGCACCTTGGCACCTGACTCCCTTTCTTTTAGTTTGTGAGACTCAAAGTCCTGAGTCACTGGGATTACAGTTGTGTGTCACCATGCCCAGCAAATTTGTCCTTTGTTTTGTTGGATTGTATCTGTAAACATAAATTTGGTCTAAAACTCTGATTTCAGCCTTCTCTGTTCAGATACATATTTGATTTCTCCACTCTCCTCCTCCCCATTTTCAGATACTGTATTTAAGATCGATCTTCTCTGAATGGTAATAGTGGTTGGTGATGGGGTAAACTCAGATTTGTTTCATTGAACAGTGTCTACTCTGTCTTGTACATATAAAAAATTTTAAAAGTTTGTTCATATTGAAATAAGAGTGGCTTTCCTTGGCAGTGAGTGATAAAGTCATTACAGTTGGAAATTATTGCATAAGATGAGAGGAAAGGAGAGTCTGGAAAGAATTTAGTGTACAGCTTAGTATGCTTTAGAATTATAGGTAGCAACCCTGTACTTTCTTCATTGACAGTTGGTTATTTTCTCTCCTCAGGGTTCTTATGCCTAGAATTTAAAACAGTTTTTGTTTTTTAAAGATAGTGCTAAACACTGGGCCTACTGGCTCATGCCTGTAATCCCAGCAACTTGGGAGGCAGAGGCAGGAGGATTGAAGATTCGAGGCCAGAGCCAGGCTACATAATTTAGTGAGACCTTGTCTCAAAATAAAAATAAAAAATGGGCTGAGGTTGCAGCCCAGTGGTAGAGCACTTGGAAGCAATGTGTTAGGCCCTCAGTTCAACCCCCAAGTACCCGTCCCCCAAAATATGCTAAACAACACATAATATAAAATGTAATTTTTTTTATTGCAGCTATGGGAATTGAACCTGGGTCTGTGGGCATGCTAGGCAAGTGCTCCACTGAGCTATATTCCTAGCCCTTAACTATTTTTAAATGTATAGTTTAGCCAGGTGTGGTGGCGCATGCCTGTAATCCCAGCGGCTCGGGAGGCGGAGGCAGGAGGATTGCAAGTTCGAGACCACAGGCAGTCTGCGTAATTTACTAAGACCCTGTCTCAAAGAATAAAAAAACAATGGGCTGGGTGTACAGCTCAGTGGTCCAGCACTTGCAAAGCATGCAAGTGCGAGGCCCTGGGTTCAATCCCCAGTACCACAAAAAAAAAAAAAAAAAAAAAAAGTATAGTCTAGTAATTTTAACTTATTCATGGTATTGTGTGCCCATCCATTTTTTTTGTCCACAACTTACAAATCCATTGAAGTTTTTAAAAAATATGTTCTTCCTCTGTTGGGGATTTTTAAAATAATATTTCCCAGCTAGGGTCCCTCATGACAGCTTGAGGGGCTGACCCCTAGTTGACACCAGGGCTCATCTCACTCACTCAAAACAGCCCCTCCCATCGAGTGAGCAAAGATGGCCCCCGGCCAGCTTGACCAGCCTTAACCACCTTAATTTTGATTGGCTCCACTCACCACCTTGCAGGTAGTAACTGTCTCCACTTGGCAGTTATGTCCGATTGCCCCCTGTACCTGCCAGCTGTGTGCCCCGATTGGCTGAACCCCACCATGTGACCCCTCCAGGACCCTATAAAAGCAGGGCTCCTGGACCCCACATCACTCCTTTGATCCTCACCTCTCTGACCATCTCCTGAACCTCATCACCTGGACCAGCGCTCCCTACTCCAGCAAGACCATCTAGCAAGCCGGCGAGATCAAGCCCAGGGACCCTGAAGAGCCGAAGGCATCTAGCAAGCCACGAAGAGCCTCCCAACTCCTCCCATCCCTGGGAAGGAGGGGGGTAAAGAAGGCGAGCCGCGAGAGTCAAGACCATCGGACCTCAACTGAACACCAGCGGCTGTGGCTGTGCCTTTAAGGCTGAGCTGTACCAGCACTTAGCCTGCATTGCTGCAGGCATAGAGCCAGCACTTAAAGGGATAGAGCCTTGCTCTATAGGGGCTGCTTGCTCCTTGCTCTCCAACAGGGGAGCACCCCAATAAACCTTCCCTGTCCTCCAACCATCTGAAGGTCTCCCGAGGTCCTTCTTTCCCGACACCGGCCACGTGTTTATGTTGAGGGTTTGGCCCTAACTTTAGCCGGGCTAGAGCTAAACCCCGACATTCCTCCTACTTCCTCATTATAAAATAAACTTACATTTACCACAGAGGTTAGGAATATATGTAGAATAGAAAGAAAAACAGTCAGTTGAATTCTACTAGGTAGATATAACCATTATTAATAGTTAGAGGGATTTCTTTGAGTGCTTGCTCGGTTACTGTCTTTCTTTCTCTTAACATTAGTTAAAATGTTTCTCAGTACATGGAACATAAGATGAAGGCTAATTGTCTCCTGTCTTCATCATCACTTTCAACTATTTCTATTTTAAATTCTGGGGGTTTTAATGCTAGCTGTGGTGGTGCATACTTGTGATCCCAGTGGAAACAGGAGGATGGATCATGAGTACAAGGCCAGAGGCAGCCTGCATAACTTAGCAAGACCCTGACCTCCCAAAAAAATAAAAAGTGGGTTGGGGGGCAGCCTACTGGTAGAGCACTTGCAAAGTGTGTGAGGAGGCCCAAGGGCCCTCCTCAAAAAAATTTTAGTGGTTTTACTATATCATTAAATAATAAAATTATTCCTTTATTTCTTGAGATGTTGGTATTTTTGTAAACTATATCAATATCTTAGACAATGTTGGCTCCTTACTATGAAAATGAAGGTTTACTCTTTCTTTGCAATCTCCTACTTCTTTCTCCCCATCATCATTATTATTCTTCTCCTTGACAATATCTCATTATGGAGCACAGGCTAGCCTAAAGCTCACAATCCTCCTGCCTCAGCCACTCAAGTGCTAGGATTACAGGTGTGTGCAACCATCCCTGACTTGTGATTAAATATTGTGGTGAATGCTGATTTTAGAAAGGGAAAACTAAGGGATGGCATCATTTAGGATATTATAACTATGTAAATATGCTCTGCGGGAGAAGGACCCGGCAACCCACTCCCCAAAATCAATCTGCCATTGAAAACCCTATGAACAGCAGAAAAGCACTGGCAATAGTGTTTCGCCTGTTGTATGTAAGGTCACTATGAGTCAGACACCGACTCGACAGCACCTAACAACAACAACAACAACAAATATGCTCTGCAGAGCCAAGTAGTATGCCATGAGAAAGAATTGCAATCCTAAATAACCAAACCTGTTTTAGTCTAAAGAGAATGTTGGAAACATCAGTGTTCAATGCATTCTCTTTTTCTTACACTCCATCAGTTGCTCAAAAGTATGCCCCTGAAGGCAGAGAAGAGGAAAGCACTTTTTTTTTCCCCTGGTACTGGGGGTTGAACCCAGGGCCTTGTGCTTGCATGCTTTGCAAGTGCTGGACCACTGAGCTGCACCCTTAGCCCATTTTTTAAATTTTTTGAGACAAGGTTTTGCTAAATTACGCAGACTGCCTCTGGTCTCGAACTTGTGATCCTCCTGTCTCTACCTCCCAAGCCACTGGGATTATAGGTGTGAGGTAAGCACTCTTAAAACAAAACACCCCACAAAAAACTGAATACCCTTCTTGTTGTTGTTGTTGTTGTTGTTGTTGTTAGGTCCAACTCATGGCAACCCTGTGTACAACAGAACAAAACACTCCCTCATTCTTTGCAACGTACGTGATCTTACTTATGTTTAAACCCATTGTTGCAGACACTATATCAATCTATCCAGTTGAGGGTCTTCCTTTTTTTCATTGATCTGCCACTCTCCCAAACATGATGTCCTTCTCCAGAGATTGGTCCCTCCTGACTACATGTCCAAAATATGTAAGACACAGTTTAGCCATCCTTGCTTCCAAGGAGCATTCTGGTTGCACTTCTTCTAGGACAGGTCTGTTGGTTCTTTTTGCAATCCATGGTATATTCAGTATTCGTCTCCAGAATCATAATTCAAAAATATAAATTCTTCTCCTTTCTCCCTTATTCAATGTGCAGCTTTCACAGCCATATGATGTGACTGAAAATACCATGACATGAGTCAGGTGCACCTTCGTCTTCAATGTGACGTCTTTCCTTTTCGACATTTTAAAGAGGTCTTTTGCAACAGCTTTTCCCAATGCAATGAGTCTTTTGGTTTCTTGACTGCTGCTTCCATAGGTGTTGATTGTAGAACCAAGCAAATCAAAATTTTGGACAACCTCAATCTTTTCTCCATTTATCGTGAGGTTGCTTACTGACTCAGTTGTAAGGATTTTTGTTTTATTGATGTTGAGGTGCAGTCCATACTGGAGGCTATTTTCTTTGATCTTCATCAGTAAATGTTTCAAATCTTTTTCACTTTCAGCAAGTAGAATTGTGTCATCTGCATAACACAGGTTGTTAGTATTCCTCCAGTCATGATGTCATGTTCTTCATAAAGTCCAGCTTCTTGGATTATTTGCTCAGCAGAGAGATTGAAAAGTTATGATGACGCACAGCCCTGACGCACACTTTTCTTGCCTTTAAACCAGGCAGTGTTTCCATGTTCTGTTCGAATGACTGTGTGAATGACTGCCATGTTCAGATTCCTCATGAGTACAATTAAGTGGTCTGGTATTCCCGTTTTTTGCAGTGTTATCCATAATTTGTTATGATCCCCACAGTCAAATGCCTTTGCATAGTTGGTAAAACATAGATAGACATCTTTGTGGTATTCTCTGCTTTCAACTAATATCCATCTGACATTAGCAATGATGTCCCTGTTTCCATGCCCTCTTTGAATCCAGCTTGATTTTCTGGCAGTTCCTTGTCTATATACTGCCACAATTGCTTTTGAATGATCTTTAGCAAAATTTTGCTTGTGTTTGATATTAATATCATTTGATACTTTCCACATTTCAGTTGGATCTCCTTTCTTGTGAATAGGCACAAATGTGAATCACTTCTAGTTGGCCAGGTAACTGTTTCCAAAATCTCTTGTCATAAACAAGCGCCTCCAGTGCTGCATCTGTTTGTTGAAACATCCCTATTGGTATTCCATCAATTCCTGGAGCCTTGTGTTTTGCCAATTCCTTCAAGGCAGCTTCTACTTTTTCCTTCAGTACCATTGATTCCTGATCATATACAGCCTCTTGAAATGGTTGGTAATCCACCAGTTCTTTTTGGTATAGTGATTCTGTGTATTCCTTCCATCTTTTTTTGATGTTTCCTGCATAGTTTAATATTTTCCCGGCAGAATCCTTTATTATTACCACTGGAGGCTTGAATTTTTCTTCAGCACTTATACTGTGTATAAAATTGTATCCTGTAAGTTCTGGGATGGGGAGGATTTAGAAAAGAGCCAGGTTGATCTAGGGGGTTGAATATTATTTAATTAATTGAAGCCTGAGGATGGAATTTAGCTATTCATCTTAGAAGAGATTGGATTTTAAAGTCTCATCTTTAGAATGTGGTTTGCTATTTGACTGGTAGGAGCCATTTAAAAAATCTTTATTACCTCTTTTTAATCTACTATTTGCAAAATGAGAATATATGTGAAAAATAATAGATGTAGGAGATGTTATAAAACAATAATATAATGAACATCTTGAATCTTCAAATTTCAAACAATGTCACTAGGTATTTGCCTCTTGCTTTCTTACATCTGGTTTACTCTGTATTTGCCTTATATAAGAAGGTAGGTTTTCTACAAAAAGTGGCAATACCAGACCATTGACAAAACCAATCTTACATTCTACCAGTTTAGCAACTTTAGCATTTAGCAGGAGATGTGGAATTCTTCTTTTGGTCCTAATTTTGTTTGTGGGCTTTTGAATCAAATGAGAGGGACAGAATGTTTTCTTTCTTTTAATTTTTTATTTTATTAGTATTTCAGTTGCACATATTTTGGGGTTACAGAGTGATAATTCAATTCATATATACAGTGTACAGTTATCAAATCAGGATTATTGATACTTCTATCTTAAACATTTTACAAAAACTTTTGATTAACATGTAACAATAATTGTACATATTTTTGAGTTATAATGTGATTTTTTTTTTTTCGGTACTAACGGGCAGAATCTAGAGCCTCACACCTACGTTGGAAGAGCACTACCACTGAGCTGTACCCTCAAGCCCTCTTTTAAATTTTTTTTTCAAAATTGAGATAGGGTCTCACTAAATTACACAGGCTGCCTCTGGCCTTGAGCCTGTGATCCTCCTACCTTTGCCTCCCGAGTCACTGGGATTATTACTGTATGAGTTTACTGTCCCGCCAGCTGTATAAAAGGGTTCCTTTCCCCTGACCCCCACATCCTCATCAGCATTTTTTGTGGAACAGAATGTTTCTATTGGTTAAGCACTTAGTGCCTGTGATATCACACAGATTGAAGGATGGAGAGAAGTCATTCCCAAAGGAAAATGGGAGTGCTGTCACCAAAGGATGGGGAGATAGTAGGCAAAACCAACAGATATTCACTATGCTATCTCTGTACTCCCCTATACACATCTTTGCTTAGGTTAGGTTACGCCATTAATGTGTGGAGAAAGCATTTTATATTTTTCTTTTTCTTTTTCTTTCTTCCTTCTTTCCTTCCTCCCTCCCTCCCTACCCCTCCGTCTTTCCTTCCTTCCTTCCTTCTTTCCTTTCTTTCTTCCTTTCCCCTTCCTTTCCTTTCCCTTCCCTTCCCTTTTTTGCAGTATTGGAGGTTAAACCCAGAGCCTTATAGCATGCTAGGCAAGCACTTCACCACTGAACTGTACCAGCAACCCCCACTTGTTTTTTATTTTTATTTTTTTTTATTTTGAGACAGAGTCTTGCTTAGTTGCAGAGGCTGCTTCTGACCTCAAACCTGTAATCCTCTTGCCTCAGCCTCCTGAGTCACTAGGATTATAGGTGTGTGCCATAACTGGCATTTTATGTTTCTTAACAAACAAAACCAAACAAAAACTTCCTTATTTAAGTACTACTTATCTTTTTATTTATTTATTTATTTGAAACAGGGTCTCACCAGGCCTGGAACTTGCCATATATGTAGCTGAGGCTGGCCTATAACCTGAGGTCTTCCTGCCTCTGCCTCCTGAGTGCTGAGATTACGGGTGTGTACCACTACATACAGCTCCTTTTTTTTTTCCCCACTGTTAAAATCGTACTCATCTTTAAGATCTAGCTCAAATGTGAACTCTTGTATAAGAGTAAAAGATTCTCTCTTACTTTTGAATTCTGAGAGCCTTTATTATACCATGTACTTGCCAATTTATGAGTTCTGCATTATTTTTTGTGTTGTGGTCTTTAGCTACTATTTAAAATCTTTCAGTCCTCAGTGAATTTTAATCTCCTAAGGGTCAGAAATTTATTTTAGTTTCTTATCCCTATACCTTATAATATCTTAAAATTACAAAGTACTCAGTAGATCATAGTTGGATTGATTTTAAATGATACATGAGTGATTATGATTTCTTGTTTGTCTGCTTTGTGTCTCATAAAAGCAATTCACTTTTTTTTTTTTTTTTTTAACAGTACTGGGGGGTTTGGACCTAGGGCCTTGCACTTGCATGCTTTGCTGTACCACTGCGCTGCACCCATGGCCCATTTTTTTATTTTTTAGCTTTTTGTTTTGAGACAGGCTCTTGCTAAATTATGCAAGCTGCCTCTGGTCTCCAACTTCTGATGCTCCTGCTTCTGCCCCCGGAGTTGCCTGGATTACAGGTTTGAGCCATTGCAGCTGGCTAGCACTTCACCCTTTTATGCTAGTTGATAAAGACATTTATACTTAGATTTGTAGAATAATGAGTACTTTTGGTTGACTAAAAAAATAGACGCTCTTAAGAATTTTCAAGGCTGGGCAGTGATGGCACATACCTGTAATCCCAGCACTTTGGAGGTTGAGGTAGGAGGATTTTGAATTCAAAGCCAGCTGGGACTACATAGGGAGGTCCTATCTCAAAAAAAATTATTGTTGTTGTTGTTAGGTGCTGTAGAGTTGGTATCGACTCAGCGACTTTACGTACAACAGGAGAAACACTATTGTCAGTGCTTCTTTGCTGTTCATAGCGTTTTCAATGGCGGATTGATTTTTGGGAGTGGGTTGCCAGGTCCGTCTCCCAAGCATACAGCATTTGTGTTCCCAGGTGGTCTCCCATCAAAGTACTAACCAGGCCCGACCCTGCTTAGCTTCTGAGATCTGACGGGATCGGATGGACAGGGCTAGGGCTGTAGGCATATATGTGTGTGTGCGTATGTGTGTGTGTATGTATATATATGTGTGTGTGTATATATATACACACACACATATATTTCAAGAACAAAAGCATTAGCTATTTCTTGGACAGTATATGACGCTCTGGATTTTGGAACAAATGGAGGTAGAAGTATCTTCTAAAACCTGATTTGATCATACACAGAATTGCTTCTAGTTTTAATTGCCTGAGACTCATGGCATTTAAAATCTATAGAAAAAGAGGCTCATGAAACTTTGATGATACTTTTCTTTCTTTTTTTTTTTTTTGCGGTACTGAGGGTTGAACTCAGGGCCTCATGCTTTGCAAGTGCTGGACCACTGAGCTGCACCCTCAGCCCATTTTTTTACTTTTTTGAGACAAGGTCTCGCCAAATTACACAGACTGCCTCTGGTCTCGAACTTGCGATCCTCCTGCCTCTGCCTCCCAATCTGCTGGGATTACAGGCGTGTGCCACCGCGCCCGGCGGCGTTGATACTTTTTTGAGGAGTAAACTGTTTTGAGCTAACAAAATAAGAGGGAGATTCTTCTGTGAGTGAAGTGAACTGTAGAACTTTCTCTAAATAGAGGATTTGGGTGTTACTTTTTAAATATAATTAGCTTCCTTTGTGTTGTACATCAGGTGGGGGGAGAAAATTTAAGGGAGGTGTCGACAACAAAATTAGTGCCAATTCTTTTGACACTCAAAAGGATAAAGGTTACCAAATAAATAAGTAAAAAAATTGCCATTATTGATACTCCAAGAAGTATAATTAACTATCTTGATTGAGAGCATTATATTATCATTCCATAGAACAAAAGTCTTGGTTAGTTTTCCAATACTGTTTAGGTAAGGAGGTGAGCAGTCAAGAATTCTTTCATCTCTAGTTTGTCAACTTATGTCAAGTTGGGCTACTAGCATGAAATTACTTTGAGATCAAATGTAGGGGCTAAATACTTTTTTTTTTTTTTTTGGTGATACTGGGGGTTGATCCTGGGGTCTCACGCCTGCATGCTTTGCAAGTGCTGGACCACTGAGCTGCACCCCCAGCCCGTTTAGTTTTTTCTTTACTTTCTCAGAAAGGGTCTCGCTAAATTGCGCAGACTTCCTCTGGTCTCGAACTTGCGATCCTCCTGGATCCGCCTCCCAAGCTGCTGGGATTACAGGTGTGCACTACCGCGCCCAGCTGGGGCTAAATACATTTTGCAGACTATTGGAATCTTTATTGGAGATAAGAGGTCTATATTACACAACGTTGGACAGTACTTCTTAAGAATAGTCTTTAGGGTGTAAATGTTTTAAGATATCTAAGAAATTTGATACTGTTCTCTGAAATCTTGAGGTACTACTTTCAATTTTGAACTGTTTGTGATATTAAAAGACAATCTGAGCCAGGTGTGGTGGCGCATTCCTGTAATCCCAGTGACTCAGGTTGCAGAGGCAAGAGGATCACAGGTTCAAGGCCAGAGACAGTCTGCATAATTTAGAAAGACCCTGTGTCAAGATGAAAAATAAAATATGTGCTGCAGATGCAGCCCAGTGGTAGAGCACTTGCAAATTATTTGCAAGGCCCTGGGTTCAGTCCTCAAGTACTACAAAAAAACCCAACCCAAACCAAACCAACCAAACAAAAAACAACCTGCCATCTTGGCACATGGGGCCTGTTTTGTCCTATGTACAACTTTCATGAAACTAGTTTGAATTTGATACGTAGACAGAAGGAGGACCATACTAGCTTTTTGTTTGATATATATTCCTTAACTAATAGCTCCCCAGTAAAGTGACATATTTAAAGTTATGTTTCAGATTGTTTTAGGGTTGAAAAAGCAGTAAAAGAATGCATACTTCTCTCAGTGTGGTAAGTTGGGTTTAAACAACTTTAAATACAGCTCATATTTGGACAGATGCTACCAAGATTGTGGTTCTTGGAGAATAAATCAAATTAAGCAATTCACTAGGGAGGAAACATTTTGTTTTGTGGGTATGCAGTTTGCGAGTAGTCAGCCAAAAGATACATCTGCAGGATGCAGGGTTTTTTCTTTTCTTTCTTTTTTTTTTTTTTTTCCTGTCTTGAATTTTGCAGATTCATGGGTTCAACATGCCTCAAAAGCACTTGGATTTCATTTTTCTTTAATTGATTTTTCAGCTGTGGATACTGTTTCCAGTCCTTTTGCCAAGCATATTGCCTTACATGTAGAGTACCATCTAGTGGTAAAAGTGATAATTGTAGGCTGTAAGTAGGTTAAAAATTAGCATTGCCTCTCTTGATTCTTTGGGATAATACTCTGGAACCCTTGGAAACTCTGTATGCCTAAATACCTGGCTACTAATTCTGGTTCTGGCCATATCTATGTAATTTTTTTTTTTTTTTCATTGCAGGGAATGAAACCTAGGGTTCTGAGTGTGGGTGTGCCCAAGTAAGCACTGTACCACTGAGCAACATCTCAAGCCCTGCAAAAACTTTTATAATACTCTTATAAGGAGGAAATTAACCTTTCCCTTTCATGCTTTCTATGATTTTTTTTTTTTTTTTTTTTTTGTTGTTGTTGTTGTTGATGCTGGGGCTTGCAGGCAGGGCCTCACAAAGGCGAAACATGTGCTGCATCTTGGAGCTCTACCCCAGCCCCTCCATGATGTTTATTTCAAATTGTAGCAAGATTTAGGCCAAAACAACTTGGTTTCTTAAAAAAAAGTTGTCATGAAATATTGATTGTATATTCAAGTATATAGAGTTTTATAGTCAATATTCTTCCATTACCCAGCTTCAGCAAATTTTAACATTTTGCCATATTTGCTTCAAACCCTACCCCAATTTTCCATAACTGGGTGATTTATCACAAGAACTTTTCTAGCATGTTGAAAGCTCCTCTCATGCCTTCATGCCTCCTCTTAATTACAACACACAAATGATTACCATTATCCTGAATTTTATGGTAAATACATCTTTGCTTCTCTTTATAATTTTGTACAAAACCATCTGTAAGCACTAGTTTTGTATATTTTGAAAATTTTACATAAATGTTATGTAGTTTGTAGGTGTGTATATGGCTTCTTTTACTCACTATTAATTGTGAGTTTCATTCATGATGGTGCATATAGCTTAGAGCTTGTCCATTTTCATTATTGTATAATGTTATATTCAAATTATTATTATTATTTTTTCTGTGCTGGGGCGTCAAACCCCAGCTGGTGCATGCTAAGCAAGCACTCTATCCTGAGCCACACTCCCAACTTGCAATGAACATTCTTACTTGCAATTTTTGGTGCACATGTGGGAATACATGCTAGGTATGGAATAGAATTGCTGGATCATAGGCACCACTTTGTTCAACTTTAGTAGATAAGACCAATTTTCCAAAATGATTGTACAAATATTTAGCCTGTCAGCATAAAGCCTGCAGCTATACCACTGTGGTGTCTGATCCTGTCACATCTTTGAAGCTAAGCAGGGTCGGGCTTGGTTAGTATTTGGATGGGAGACTGCCTGGGAACACCAGGTGCTGTAGGCTTGGGAAAAGGACCTGACAACCCACTGCCCCCAAATAATCAGTCACTGAAAACCCTATGAATAGCAGATATGCACGAAGAATACTGTTTTGCCTGTTGAATATAGGGTCGCTATGAGTGCAACACTGAGTTGATGGCACCTAACAACAACGTCAGTACAAGAGAAGCTAGGGTTTAGCTTGGTAGAGTGCTGCTCTGTGTGCTCTGAGGCCCTGGGTTCAATCCCCAGCACCACAAAAATGGGAAAAGGACCTGGCAGCCCACTCCTAAAACAATCAGCCGTTGAAAACCCCCTGAATAGCAGAGAAGCACTTGATGTAGTTCTGGGCATGGCACAGTGTTGGGGAGTGTTTCGTTTTACATAGGGTCACTATGAGTTGGACTCAACTTGATAGTACCTAACTTCAACAATCAGTACAAATACAAGAGTTCCTGTTGTTTTTTCTATACTGTAGCGTTGTCAATCTCTTTAACTTTTGTCATTCTGGTGGATAATAGTATATTATTGTTGTTTTAATTTGCATTTTCTGAATAATAATACTAAGCATTTTTTGATATGTATATTGGCCATTTGGCTATCTTTTAAAATCAGATTTTGTTGAAATCCCATGCCAATCTATCTTTCCTTCTCTTCTCTTCCTTCCTTCCTTTCTTTCTTTTTTTTTTTTTTCTTTATGGTACTGGGGGTTGAACCCAGGGCCTCACGCCTGCATGCTCTGCAAGTGCTGGACCACTGAACTGCACCCGCAGCCCATTTTTTACTTTTTGAGACAGGGTCTCGCTAAATTACACAGACTGCCTCTGGTTTTGAACTTGCGATCCTCCTGCCTCCGCCTCCCAAATCTCTGGGATTACAGGCGTGCGCCACCGCGCCCGGCTCTTCCTTTCTTTCTCTCTTTTTCTCTCTCTCTCTCTTTCTGTTAGGGTTTCTTGCATGCTACACAAGTGATCTGCTACTGATTTGCCCCTCCAGCCTCTTTTTATTTTTTATTTTGAGGTTAGGGCTCACTGAGTTGCTCAGGCTGCCTCTAGTCTTGATCCTCCTGCTTCAGTCTCCTCAGTCACTGGGATTACAGGTATGCAGCTTGTTGCCTGGCCCTTGCCTATTTTTCTATTTGATTGTTTGTAACATTTTTATTGATCTGTCAGAATTCTTAATGTATTTAAGATACGAACTCTCTTTTTGTTTGTACATTGCACATGTATTTTCCCATCCTGAGGTTAATGATGTCTTTTGATGAACGCAAGTTTTTATTTTAATGAAGTCAGATGTAGCAGTATCTTTTTCTTTATAGTTAAAATTCTTTAGGTCTTACCATAATTAAAAATTATTTCCCAACCCTGAATTTAAGAATGTTCTTCTGTGTTACTTTCTAGGATTTTATTGTTTTGCCATTTACCTTTAGATTTACAGTTCACCTGAAATTGTGTGTAGTTCGAGATAGGTATCAGTTTTCATTTTTTCCCATTGTAGATATCCACGTGTCCCAGTGAAAAGGTCATACATTCCTCACTGATTTGCCATGCCACCTTTGTTCTCAATCCAGTAAGAAAAAAAAGAAAGGAAATAATAAAGATAAGAGCAGAAATTAAGCTAGGTGTGACGGTGTCCCCTATAATCCCAGCACTCAGAAGCTGAGGCAGGAGGGCTGACACAACTTCATAGATGAGGGATAGCCTCATCTATGTAGTAAATTCCAGGCCAGCCTGGGCTACATAGTGAGACCCTGTCTCAAAAAACCAACCAACCAACCAACCAACCAGACAAATAAACAAAAAGGCTGGGCACAGTGGCTCATGGCTGTAGTCTCAGTGACTTGTAAGGCAGAGGCAGCCTATGTAATTTAGCAAGACCCTGTCTCAAGATAAAAAAATTAGCTGGTGGCAGTGGTGCATGCCTGTAATCCCCATGGTTTGGGAGGTGGAGGCAGGAGGATTGCAAGTTCGAGACCAGAGGCAGTCTGCATAATTTAGTGAGACCCTGTCTCAAAAAGTAAAAAAATGGGCTGGGGGTGCAGCTCAGTGGTCCAGCACTTGCAAAGCATGTAAGCACAAGACCCTGGGTTCAATCTATAGTACTACAAAAAAAAAAAAAAAAAAAAAAAAAAAAAAAAAAAAAAAAAAAAAAAAAAAAAAAAAAAAAAAAAAAAAAAAAAAAAAAAAAAAAAAGATAAGTAAATAAATAAATCACAGATGGCCAATATTGGGAATAAAGATTTGAAGTCCATCACTATGGAACCTAGAGTCTTTAAAAAGATATGAGAATGTTGTAAAAATGTTTATGTCAATAAAGTTTAAAAGGTTATATGAAATAGGCAAATTTCTCAAAATATGAAGTTTACCCAAGTTAACACAAGAAGAAATAGAAAATATGCATATATCTGTAATATAATATAAACATATAATTAAAAACATTTTCACAAAGAAAATTCCAGATGGCTTCACCAGCCGGTTCAAACAAACAGTTAAGGAAGATATAACATCAATCACCAATAAAACAAACAGAAATAACAGAATCACCAATGTCTTTTTCTAGTCTATGGCTTGTTTTTTATTAAAGTTTCAAATTTGCCAGGTGTGATGTCGTAGGCCGGTAATCCTAGCAACTGGGGAGGTGGAGACAGGAGGATCGAAAGTTCAAGGCCAAAGGCAGTCGGTGTAACTTAATAAGAACCTGTCTCAAGACAAAAAATGAAAAAGGGATTGGGGTGCAGCTTAGTGGTAGAACATTTGCAAAGAATGTGTGAGGCCCTAGGTTGAGCCCCCCAGTATGGCAATCAGTCAATCAATAAAATTTCAAATTTATTAATTATGAATGAAGAGTATGTTCACATGAATAAAAAATATGAAAGAGGATTTAGGGTGTAGCTTAGTGGTAATGTGCTTACCTGGCATGTGTGAAGCCCTGGTTTTGTTTTCCAGCACTGTAAAAGAAAAAAAACAAACCCAACAAAACCTCAAAAGAACATAGAGTGGAAAGTGAAGTTTTTCTCCTACTCTTGTTCTTCTTTAATCCAGTTCCCTTCTGCAGAGGCATTGTGACTTCATTTTTAAAAAATGTATTCATAATGTCAGTTATTATGCAGAAATTAATTTTTTTTCTGGTGCTGGAGATCACACCCAGGGCTTTTGCCTATGCTAGGCAAGTCCTCTCCCACTGAACAACATCCCTAGCCCCTAAAAATTTTAATGGAGGTCAGTTTATCAACCTTTTCTTTGTGAATTGTGATTTTTATGTCTTATTCAAGAAACTCTTTTCTTCTGCCTCATTTGTTGTAGTTGTTAGGTGCCGTCGAGTCGGTATCCGACTCATAGCGACCCTCATAGGGTTTTCAATGGCTGACTGCTTCGGGATTGCCTTGGGAGTGGATTGCCAGGCCCTGCTCCCATTTTTGCGGTGCTGGGAATTGAGCTCCAGGCCTCAGAGGCTGCAGCGCAGTGCTTTACCCACTGAGCTAAATCCCAGCCCTCTGTCTCATTAGTATACTCTTAAATACTGTCTTCAGGCTGGGGATGTAGCTCAGTAATAGAGTGTTTTCTAGCATATACAAGGCCCTGGAGTCCATCTTCAGTACCTCAACACCCTTCCCATTCCCACATCCCCAAAGCCCAGAAGAAACTGTTTTCTGGAGTTTTTAATGTTTATCTTTCCACATTTAGAACTTTATTCTTTGTGAAAATTATATTTTTTTTATGTATTAAGTGAGGTGGGGATGACCCCTCTCCCTATATTGTAAAAAAACTGCTCATCTTTATGCTCTTGTATTATGTGATTGTTTCATCTTATACAACTTGCAGTGGTGATGAGGCTGTTGTTGAGTGAGCTTCCTGTGTGTATTGGCAAATACAGTTAACTGGTGCGGTTTTTTTTTTTTTTTTTTTAACCTCTCTTTTGTTCCTACTTATAGAAGAGTGCTCTGAGTCCTAATAAGCACTGCTTTTCAGGCCCCATAATGTGTCCTTGTGTCCTTTAACATGTCTGGAATTTGTGTAGGCTGTGCTGGGGCAGGGAGAGGAGAATTTCTTTGTCACACAAACAAGGAGAAAGCTTTTTTCCTGTCTCTTCGATTTACCAATGCCTCATCAGAAGCTTTCAGCACTAATGTAAGAAATTAATTTTTTTCTTGAACTTGTTTTAAAATATTGTACAATAAAAAGTTGTTTTGCTTAAATATGTTATTTCTTTAATCTTAGAAATCTCTTAAGTTTTTAAACATGTTCGTTGATATTCCAAACTTTGTTTTGTAGTATTGCATATTCTTTGGGAAAGGATTGGGTCCAGGGCTTCAAACCTGTGAAAAATTGGATTCAGGTTTGGTATGGGTACAATATGTTAAAATTTAGAGGGTTTGGTTTGGTTCAGGTTTGGCTTTTAAATTTCAATCCTATGTGTAGATAGATGAATACAATTATTTTTTAAATTTAGCTTTCAATTTTTAAATAACTAATGATACAAAAAAACCAAACCAAACCAAACCAAAACCCACATTTAAAGCTGAACGATCCCAAACCCAATTTTTACTGGGTTCAGGTTTGGGTTCAGAAAAATTTTAAAAATGCTTGAAGTGGAGTAAGTTTAGGGTTCAGGTTCTGGTTTGATTTGAAGCCCTGCTATCTACACATAGGATTTAAATCTATACACAGATATTATTACATGTTTACACCACAAAAAATGTTTGAACCTGAATGGGTTCATAGTTTGGCTTCAGTTTGAAGCCTTCATGGGCTCTGTAATATGGGGATAACTTAAAAAAAAAAAACCTGCTATGACTGTCTTTTTGTTCTTATCTTCCATTTTTCTTCTTTTTAAATCATTTCCATTTCTTAGAAGTTGTCTTACCAGATGCTGTGCCAGAAGAAGTGAGGGAGAGGTTAAAAAGAAAGAAAGAACTAAAAGAACTAGCTTAAAGAAGAACCGAAGTATGGTATAAGAGTGAATGAACATGGGAGAGAAGTGGGGGAAAACCAGATGGGAAAAGAAATGAGATTTTTTTTTTTTTTGTGGTACTGGGGGTTGATCCCGGGGCCTCACGCCTGCATGCTTTGCAAGTGCTGGACCACTGAGCTGCACCCCCAGCCCTTTTATTTTTTTTCTTACTTCCTGAGACAGGGTCTTGCTAAGTTACATAGACTTCCTCTGGTCTCAAACTTGCAATCCTCCTGGCTCTGCCTCCCAAGCCGCTGGGATTACAGATGTGCGCCACCACACCCAGCTAAGAAATGAGATTGTTATATGTTGCTTATGTGTTAGGATGTCCCAGGTATATTTTTTCTAGTACTCCTATAAATAGCTAGGGGCAGGCTTGAACCTGTTTTATCTTTCTAGGAGGGAGGAGTTTTGCAGTTTTGGTAGTGATGGCTGAGTAGGAAGGATTTTTTGAGAAACAATATAGCTAGGAGCTATGTGCTATTAGCTCCTTTCTCAATTGTTCATTTGACCTAGTTTGGTGCTGGAAGGTTCAACTATGAAAAATTTAGAATCCAAACTGAGTTGTGTTCTGCACATTAAAAAAACAAAAATTTGTGGGTTTTATGCGTATGTGTTTCTACTTCAGGAATACAGTGTATGCTCTTCATATATATTAATATATTAGAAATAGTTTGATCTGAAATCAACTGTTCAGAATTAAAAGGAATGTGAATTCCATATAATTATTATATATGAAATAATATATGATTTTTTGGTACTAACATGTTTCATGATTTTTTGGCCTTCTCAGTAGAGTAGTAATTTCTCATTACCAGTGATTATAAATAATAGTTTTATATTGACTCATTTTTCTTTTTTCTTTTATTTTTTTTTTTTTGCATTATTGGGATTGAACCCAGGGTCTCACGCTTGCATGCTTTGCAAGTGCTGTACCACTGAGCTGCACGCCAGCCCGTTTTTTTACTTTTTTTGAGACAAGGTTATGCAGTCTGCCTCTGGTCTCGAACTTGTGATCCTCTTGCCTCTGCCTCCCAAGTCACTGGGATTACAGGCATGTGCCAGCATGCCTGGCTTGACAATTATTTCTTACCTAAAATAAAGTGACATTAAAAAAAAAGAAGCTCTTGCAAAGGTTTAAGATGAAATTGGTTATAAATCCAATTGGTTTATGTTATAACCATTGGCATCTTTAAATTTATACAGGCAAAGTAACCTATTCTAGTGTGTAAAAAGGTTGAGATGAGCATTCTAAGCTCTTTGTGTTTAGTGACTTTTCAGCTTGAGAACACACATTCATACTTTTATATTTTTATGTGATTTCTTGTAGTATGTTATTTTAGTGAAAAAGAGGGATCTAGTCACCACCAACTGAAAGTTTGGACTGTTGATTAAAATTACATAGTATTTTTTCAAGGAAGTAGATGTTTACTCATGCCTGTTTTCATTATATATGCTATTCTTTTATTTAATTTTAATTTTAATTTTTTGCAGTACTGAGGGGTTGAACCCAGGGCCTTGTGCTTGCATGCTTTGTAAGTGCTATACCACTGAGCTGCCCCCCCAGCCCCTCCTTTTTTTATGTTTTATTTTGAGAAAGGGTCTCGTTAAGTTATGCAGGCTGCCTCTGGCCTCAAACTTGCTGTCCTCTTGCCTCCGCCTCCTAAGTCACTGAAGATTACAGGCTGGAGCCAGTGTGCCCAACTTCATTATACTATTCTTAAAAATTATCCACGCTGTGTTTCCAGAGTGCATTGCTGATTAGCTATATTTAATATTTAGAGGTATCACTTTTCCTGGAACAGTACTTTGATACCTAGGGTGTAATGGACAGATTTTAAGTTGTGATTGTTTTTAGTGTGGAAATACTCATGTGGGTCAGGTGAATTTACTGACTTATTTACTTTGGGTTTTTGAGATAGGATCTTGCTGTGTAGCTTAAGCTGGCCTCTGATTCATGATTCTCTTGCTTCAGCCTCCTGAGTTCTGGGATATAGGCATGTGCTACCATGTCAGGCTCAGGTGAATTTAACTTTGCTTGACTGAAATATAATAACTTGTCCCTTTCTGGCTTGTGTTATGGCCATTCATTGTTAATATAATAGGAGACTGTTTGAAGCTGGGTGTGGTGGTACATGCATGTAATCCTGGCACATGAGAGGCACAGGCAGGAGGATCACACAAGTTTGAGGCCTGCCTGGCGTACATAGCTAGTTTCAGACCCCATCTCAAAAAAACAAAACAAACAAACAAAATGACTGTTTATATAATAAAGGCTAAACTAAGCCATTAGATGGGAGAAGGACCTGGCAACCCCCTCCCAAAAATCAGTCTGCCATTGAAGGCCCTGTGAACGGCAGAGAAGCACTGACCATAGTGTTTCGCCTGTTGTATGTAGGGTCGCTATGAGTCGGATACCGACTCGACGGCACCTAACAACAACAACAGGCCGTTAGAGTTAATGGGGACAATGATGTGTCTGCTATAAAAGATGGAATAAAACAGTTTTTATTTTTATTTATTTAATTTGGGAGGTAGAGATTGAGACAGAGTCTTGCTATATGGCTCAGGCTAGCTTAAATTTATGATCTTCCTGCTTCCTGGGTGCTGGGTTTACAGGTGTGCACCACCATACCCAGCAATACAGTTTTTAAGGCTAACGATTATTAGAAGTAAAAGGAATTCTAGTAGTTAGGCACTGGGAAACAAAGTACACAGAAGAAAACATTTCTGAAAGTCAAAAGTGCTTTGCCAGGAGTATAGTAAAATGTAATGTGAGAGTGGGAAACCAACTGAGATCAGAGGCTGTAGAAAAGAACCTTTCTGAGCAAAGGTTAGATTTAGATGAGGCAGAGGTCAGAGACATCCAGAATTGAAAGATTTTTCAAGTAAAATTGGGCTAGGGATATAGCCCAGTGGGCGAGCGTGTATCTAGCATGTATGAGGCCCTGGGTTTGATCCTCAGCACCACTAAGTAGCGAAGTAAGTAAAACCTATTTGTAGACCTGGGCAAAGCTGAATTAAGATCTATTTTATGTACCTGTGTCTTCTATTCTGAGAAAACATTTTGGTTATGAGCAGCAAAATTCAAGGGCAGGTGGCTCAATTAGAGGAAGCTAATTATAAAGAAACTTCTGCCTGTGTGTGAACTTAGGAACCAAAGAACTCATTGGGTAGGGCATAAGAAACACAAAAATGATCCCCTCAAAAATTCATTTGTTTCATTTTTTTCAGTGATGCCATTTGCAGCTTTGTCATCTGCAATGATTCTTCCCTTCGAGGACAGCCCATTATCTTCAATCCTGACTTTTTTGTGGAGAAACTCCGACATGAGAAACCTGAGGCGTTCACTGAGTTGGTAGTCAGCAATATCACAAGGCTTATCGATCTACCTGGAACTGAGTTGGCTCAGCTGATGGGAGAAGTGGACCTAAAGTTGCCTGGCGGGGCTGGCCCAGCCTCAGGATTCTTCCGGTCTCTAATGTCTCTGAAGCGGAAGGGTAGGAGATGTGTCTGTGAAAGGCGGGCAGTTCTTAGCTGCTCCCTGGCCTTTATTCCTAACACCTGCATATTCAATGAGGAGTTGCTATTACCTTAAAGCAGTTTTTGATCATGTTTCTCATTTTGATTAGTAGAATCTTCAGTAGAAGTAATAAAAATTATAGAAACTATTTAGATAAATTAATTAAGGTAGATATGGTGTCCCATGCCTGTAGTCCTAGCATCTGGGTGGCTGGGGCAGGAGGAATTTGAGTTCAAGGCCAGCCTAGCTTACCTAGAGACCTTGTTTCCAAAAAAAAAAAGAAATTAAAACAAGTATATTCAGTACTCAAGAGCTGATGTGATTAGTTGAGGCACTTATAACAGGGGCATCCTAATTTTCATTTCCTATTACTACTGTACTAAAATAATATTTAATTGTCCAGGTTTTTATTTATTTATTTATTTTTCTTTTGAGGTAGTGTTTCGCTGTGTTGCCCAGGTTGGCCTCAAATTCCTGTGCTCAAGCAATCCTCCTGCCTTATCCTCCTGTGTAGCTGGAACTATAGACTTGTGCCACTAAACCCAGTTAAAATAATATTTAAAAAACCCACAAAAATAGCCAAGTGTTGTACACGCCTGTAATCCTACCTACTTGAGAGGCTGAGGCAGGAGCATTTCAAGTTTGAAGCCAGAGGCAGCCTGAGCAACTTAGCAAGACCTTCTTTCAAAATAAAAATTAAGAAAGGAGCTGGGAGTGCAGCTCAATGGTAGAGCATTTGTCTAGCATGTGTGAAGTCCTGGCTGGGTCCTGGCGGTGGGGGGAAGTGGGGGGGAGGGCCTGAACAGCACAGGCATTCTCTCTCTTTGCTTCCTGGATGTCATGATGTGAGCTGCCCTGCTCCACCACACCCTTCTGGCCATTATGGACTGAAACCTTGGAAACCATGAGCCAAAATAAATAATTCCTCCTTAAAAAAAAAAAAAGTCCTGAACATGTGGGGTTTTGTTTGTTTTTTGTGCTTCTGGGGAATGCACCCAGGGCCTCACCCATGCTAGGCAAGTGCACAGCTACTGGGCTGTATGCCCAGACTGTGAGTACTTTTTATTGCAATAGTTCTCAAATGTTTTCATCCCATGGAATGCTTTGATAGAGCATGTTCCTACAAATCACCTAAAGAAAACTTCACAGGAAATAAAGAAATTGTAGGACTGTTTTTGATAAGATATTAAGGAGGTCCTAATTTATTTATTAAATATAAGGAAATCATTAAGATGGAATAAAATGTTTAAACATTAATAGATCAAATCCTGTACCAACTCCAGTGGATAATTTGTCATGCTTTGTCAATCATGGCTTAAGTTCTTTTTTTGTTTTTAAATTAAATATCAATGTGCTAGATATTGTTACTGAACTAAGAAAATGGTCTTTATCTCAATGAACCTACACTCTAATATTGAACTTGGAGACCATTGATTGACAGTTGTTTTAATCGCATTTTTTCATGCACTTCTCCTGGTGAGGATTCTGTTTACTGACTTTATGTAAACTTTCATTAACTACATATAAAATGGGATGCTTAAGTATGATGGATTTTATAGTATTTGTGTGACATATAGCCCTATCGTATTATATGGTTTTTCAGAAAAAGGAGTGGTGTTTGGATCTCCACTGACAGAAGAAGGCATAGCCCAAATCTACCAACTGATTGAATATCTGCACAAAAGTAAGCCTACTTAAAGTTTTTTTTTTTTTTTTCTTTTAATTCGGTTTTATTTTCTTTGTGATGCTGGGAATTGAACTCAGGGCATCACATATGCTAGGCATGCATTCTACCACCAAGCCACATCCTCAGCCCCCTACTTGAAATTTTACTGTTTTTTGTTTAATGAAGAATTGTCAGTTTTCCATTGAGCACAAACTGCCTTGAGTTAGTAGGTGCCAGTTAACCATCAACAAAGGAAATGACCAGTGATAATTAATTTCAGTGGCAAGATTTTTAAATACATTTTCTTTGGAGCTTTTCATCTTATATGTTGATTTACTTTATACTCTCAAAAATGCATATAAATAATTAGATAGTCTCTATGAAATTACATTTACCTCTTAACCCCAACAGACAAATCTGGAAGAATTTGTTGTCTCTAAAGAATCATGATGGGAGGCCGGGTGTGGTGGCGCAAGCCTGTAATCCCAGCGGCTCGGGAGGCGGAGGTGGGAGGATCGCAAGTTTGAGACCAGAGGCAGTCTACGTAATTTAGCGAGACTCTGTCTCAAAAAGTAAAAAAAATGGGCTGAGGTGGTCCAGCACTTGCAGAGCATGCAGGCGCGAGGCCCTGGGTTCAACCCCCAGTACCGCAAAAAAAAAAAAAAAAAGAATCATGATGGGAGAAAGACCTGTCTATCCACTCCCGAGGCAAGCTCGAAATAATTAGCCATTGAAAACCCTGTGAGGGTCACTATGAGTCGGACACAACTCTACGGCACCTAACAATAACAAAGAATCATGACATTTAGGCCGGGTGTGTTGGTTCATTCCTGTAATCCCAGTGACTCAGGAAGTAGAGACAGAAGAATCACAAGTTCTAGGCCAGAAGCAGGCTGCATAATTTAGCGAGAACCTGTCTCAAAATAAAAAGTTAAAAAATGGGCTAAGGTGCACCTCGGTGGTACAGTGCTTGCAAAACATGGAAGTGCAAGCCTCTGGGTTCAGTCTTCCAGTACTGGAAAAAAAAAAAAAAAAAGATGGTGTGGTGGTTTATGTCTATAATCCCAGTGCCTTAGGAGGTGGAGGCAGGAGGATTTCAAGTTCGAGACCAGAGGCAGTCTGTGTAATTTAGTGAGACCCTCTCTCAAAAAATAATAAAAAAAAGAGGGCTGAGGGTGCAGCTCAGTGGTCCAGCACTTGCAAAATATGTAAGTGTGAAAGAAAGAAAGAAAATCATGACATTTATTCAAGGGTACATGATCTTTTTTTTTTTTTTTCAGTACTAGGGGTTTGAATCTAGGACTTTGCACATACTAGGCAAATGCTCTACTACTGAGCTGTACCCTTAGCCACCCCCACTTTTTAAATTTTTTTTTTAAATTTTGAGATAGGATCTTACTAAGTTGCACAGGCTGCCTCTGGCCTTGAATTTGTGATTCTCCTGCTTCAGCCTCCTGAGTTGCTGAGATTACAGGTGTGCACCATGGTGCCCAGCTGATATTTTCATCTCTAGAATTCTGTGATTAATATATACTCTTCACTTAATTCCCATTCCATTTGTCAATATTCATACTGGTCATGTCATTGTTCTAAGAGCTTTGCACAGCTGAGTATATGTGCAATGTGTGGCCTTATGTGATGCCTTGATAAAAATATCTTCTTGATAAATTCAACCCAAACGCTTCTTTATGACTTACTCATTGTGCTAGGAGGAGCTAGAACAAAGGTTGCAAACTGGCAGCTTAAAAGAGTTTGAGTCCTCTGTATTTATATTTTGTTTGTTGGAAGAAGATTGCACTAAAAATAAAATTAGTTATTAGTGGTTTTTTTTGTTTTGTTTTGTTTTGTTTTCAGTACTGGAGGTTGAACCCCAGGGCCTTGCGCTTGCATGCTCTACAAGTGCTGGACCACTGAGCTTCAAACCCAGTCAATATATATATATATATATATATATATATTTTTACTTTTTTGAGATAGGGTCTCTCTAAATTACACAGACTGTCTCTGGTCTCGAACTTGCGACCCTCATGCCCTCCCAAACCTCGGGGATTACAGGTGTGCGCCACCGTACCTGGCTTAGTTATTAGTGTTTTAAAATGGGACGAATTCAGGTTTTCAACCTCTTTGGATGATAAAGACATCTAGCATCCTTGGGCCCAGTTGCCACTTGGATGCAATCACCTGCAGGGCAGAACTATGTTCTTCAGTGTGTTAGGGTTTCTATTCATTTTTTAAGTGTTACCTGCCTGGCTTTATAGGCATGTGAACTTGGACTTCTGAAGTAGAGGGTTATATGTAGAAGAAAATGTGGACAAGCTTCTTCCAGATCCAACTAAAATTGTACTGTGTCCCGCTTTTAAAATCTTTTTAGATGATTTTAGAATCTAGTTGGGATGGAAGAATAGTTTAGATGGGATGACCCTAAGCTACCAAGAATCTATGAGGTGATCTAATGTGTTGGAGTTTTAATTCATAGAACAACACACAGAGTCTAGATTTATTCTGGATTGGGGAAGACAGTTTATAGGAATAACAAACCTCCACAGATGAACTCAGCTGCTCCAAAGTCTGAGAGGGAAAAGGGGAAGTCTTCTGGGAGATTTGGCTTTTCTTTCAATTTATTTTTCAGGCTTATTCTGACCATTGATTAGATTAAATCCAGAGTCTCCAAGTATCCCTTAGGAGGGTGAATAACTCCTGAAAGCAGCATCTTTCAGTTTGAGTGAGCCCTGCGTGCTCAGGGATGTTCAGATATGTCCCTGTAGGGTGGCCAGTAGGTTCCAGATTTCTCTGGGAAAAAAAGGAAAACCTCCTTTTTGTGAATTTTTTTTCATTTTTTCTTCCTTCCTCCCTGCCTCCCTCCCTGCCTCCCTCCCTCCTTTCCTTCCTTCCTCTTTCTTCTTCTTCTTCTTCTTTTTTTTTTTTTTTTTTTACAGGACTGAGGATCTAACCTAGGGCCTCAGTGCATGCTAAGCAAACACTCTGCCAACTGAACTAAACCCCCAGCCCTCAAAACCTCCTTTTTAAGGGATTTGTAGAGGGTAAGGGAAAAATATTGTTTATACTATGCACATTAATCATCATTTCTTTTTTGTTTCCTTTTTGCCTGTCCTCTGTTTTCTTTCATACTAAACAGACTTGCGAGTAGAGGGTTTGTTTAGAGTACCAGGCAATAGTGTCCGACAGCAGATTTTAAGGGATGCTCTCAATAATGGAACTGATATTGACTTGGAATCGGGGGAGTTTCACTCTAATGATGTTGCCACCTTGCTGAAGATGTTCCTAGGAGAGTTACCAGAGCCCCTGCTGACACATAAACACTTCCATGCACACCTCAAAATTGCTGGTGAGTGACTAGAAATCGCATGTAATTGTTCTAACAAGATAGAAACAAAGACCACTACAGGAAAAGTTTCTATCTTAAACAGAAATGGAACCCAAGGACATATAGAAAAATACTATATAGTAAAAGATAGAGAAGACTTGGATGGGAAACTTAGATAGGAAGGGGGGGAGGGGGGAAACATAGAGGAGGGTAAGGGGTAACCTGAATGAATAATGCTTATCAAATTCCATATATGAAAATTGTCACAACGAAAAGCATGTCAAAATGAATCACATTATGATGTACATTAAAAATTTCTAATAAAAAAATTGCTGGTGAGTATAGGAAGTGAGAAGGAGATGCAAATATATTTTTTTCAATATATTTTGGGATTTTCTGCTCCTTGTAACCCATAGTAGTACTTCTGATATTGGTTAAGACTTCATGATATTACTAGGCTTCTCTAGGTACTTACATTAGCCAGTTAAATTTAATTTAAATAAATGTTTTTTCTTGATAAATAAGCTTATAATCAAGATAAGGAGCTGATCATAAGGCCTGGGTTTTATTTATTTTTGTATTCCTTGATAGAGCATAGCATAATGCTTTAATATTTTTGTAGGTCAATGATTTTATGCTTTCTATTGTATTGGATGGCTTCATTAGATTCACACATCTCAGATGGTAACATATTTGGTGTGCTTACCTTAGTTTGGGACTTTTGCTAAGTATTTATGTGCCTCCATTGATAATCTCTACACTTGGAAATTAGTTTTTTAAAAATAATATTGTTTTCTAGTAAATATTACAAACTGTAAAAAAGAAGACAAACCTTGTCTCTAACATTTCAGAGAATCAAGATTTAACATCACATTGAAGATCAATACATATTTTAGTTTGAGAACAAGATTTAATGTTATAATATTATATACTACTTTATAAAATTAAAATTTCTATGTTGTTGTTGTTGTTGTTAGGTGCCGTCGAGTTGGTATCCGACTCATAGCGACCCTGCGCACAACAGGCGAAACATTATTGTCAGTGCTTCTCTGCTGTTCATAGGGTTTTCAATGACAGATTGATTTTTGGGAGTGGGTTGCCAGGTCCGTCTCCCAAGCCTGCAGCCTGCAGCACTTGGTGTTCCCCGGGGATCTCCCATCCAAGTGCTAACCAGGGCCGACCCTGCTTAGCTTCCGAGATGTGAGGGGATCAGATGCCACAGGGCTACGGCTGCAGGCAAAATTTCTATATAAGGATTATATTTGTAATAGTTAACAAAATCTTGAAATCACATTTGGTGATCCCCTAGGTAATAGCTGTTATGCATCTTTGTTTAGAAGAAATAAATCTTTCATTCCAATTATTACAAAAAAATATTGTTTTCTGAGTAGGCAACATATTCACATGACTTAAAATTCCAAAGATTCAAGGAATATACAGTGAGAACCTTCTCTCCCACCCTGTTCCCTAGCACCTCGTTCTTCCCAGAGTCAACCAGTGCTGTTAATTCCTAATATAGTCTTTCACAGGCATTTTGTTCACTTAGAAATACTTAAATATATTTCTTTCTCCATTTTATGTAATGGCAGAGTATTATGCGAGGTGTGATACAATGAATTGTAAAAGACACTTTGCCAATAATCGCCCTCAAAATACTTCTTCTGGCTTCAGACACACTTATTTCATTGTTCCTGCCACTTTCTGAAGCAGTTCTGAAAGTCCTCTTTTGTGAGTGTGTTTAGTTTCATCCTCCATCATGACAGCATTCTGTGTTGCACATCATTTCTGGTGTGGCAATTTCTGTCAAATATAAACATTATGATATGTCCTCATCTACCTTATATCCTGGATCTGGCACCCTGAGACTTTTGGCTCTTTCTCAAAGTTAAAATGACCATGAAAGGTAAATGTTTTGAATTGGTTCAGGACATTGAGGCTGCCACAACAGCACAACTAAAGACACTCATGGAAGAGGGCTTTCACAAGTTGTTCAGAAAGTGTCAGGGATGATAGGATAAGTGTTTGAAGCCAGTGGGAGTATTTTGAGGGTGGATTAATGGCAATGTGTCTTTTACTGTTATCAGTTTAAACATTCACCATATCTTTTGATTGTACCTTGTACACATAGTTCTGTGGTTTGCTTTGTTCACTTAATATGTCTTGGAGAATGTCCCAATTTTAGCTCACAGTTTCCTCATTCTTCATGTCTGTGTAGTAAGGAATTTATTCTTAAAAGTTGCGTAGCTCTTTTGCTGCCGTTGGCTCTAAGTGTATATACCACTGAAATCTGTGCTGCATTTACTTAGTTTTCTGCCCTTCAGCATTTCATCGTCTTTTTTTTTTTTTTTTTTTTTTTTTTTTTTTTTTTTTTTTTTTTTTTTTTTTTTTTTTTTTTTTTTTTTTTTCAATACTGAGGGGTTGAACCCAGGGCATTCATGCATGCTAGACAAGTACTCCACCACTGAGCTGCACCCCTAGCCCTTTTTTATTTTAGATTTTGAGACAGGGTCTTGCTAAGTTGTGCAGGCTGCCTCTGGCCTCGAGCCTATGATCTTCCTGCCTCACCTTCCCAAGTCACTGGGATTACAGGCTGGTACCACAGTGCCAGGCTGAGCATTTCTTTCCTTTTTCTCTCCTTTCCTCTCCTCACCTCTCTCCTCCCCTCTCCTTTCATGCGACAGGGTCTTGCTACGTAGCCCAGGCTGTCCTGGAACTTCAGATCCTCCTGCCTCAGCCTTCAAAGTACTAAGTACAATGCCCAGCTTCTTTTTATTTTAATTTTAAGGGAAAAAAAAAAAGGTGTTTTTCTTTTATATAGTTTTTACTTCATAATAAAAAAGCTAGTGTTGGAATTTTTTTTTTTTTTTTGAGACAGGCTGTCTGGGAACTCACTATGTAGACCAAGTTAGTCTCAAACTCACATGGATCTTCTTGCTTCAGTCTCCCAAGTGCTGGGATTACAGGCACATGCTACCATGCCTGGCTTTTAGTTTTGAATTTTTAAAATCTGGTAAGATTATGGTTTTTCTTGTTGTTTTGTTTTTGTTTTTGTTGTTTTGGTGCTGGGGCTTGAACCCAAGGCTTGTATATACTAAGCAGGCATTCTACCACCTTCAAGCTACATCAAATTAAATTTTTTAAAGCACATTCAATAGCAATCCAGCTGATACAAATAAGTAAATATTACTAGAATGTAGGCAATTTTGCAACTAATTTGGGGAGGAATAAAATTGTTAGATCTTTGAAAAAGATTTAGAAAATATTTATAAATTATTTTCACATGTTAAGCATGAAGAATGCTTGTTATGTTTGCTTTCTTGTTGAGTTCATTCTTTAGTGCAGTATTTGAAATCCTCCACTACTTTGTGATTCACTGTACCTTGACAACATAGATAGGTATGGTACAGTTGCAGCATTTAATATGCCTTGCTGATAACTGGAAAGAATTTTTGTTTTCAATTTCATATTAACAGGGACTACTTTCTAGAAATATTACCTCCCTCTCCTAAACCTGAAATTATTATTGAAGTAGTTGTTGTTGTTTTTAAGTGCTGTTAGGTTGGGTCCAACTCATAGTGACCCTAAGTACAATAGAACCAAACACTACCCAGTACTATTGTCAGTGCTTCTTTGCTATTCAAAGGGTTTTTGATGGCTGATTGTTTTTGGGAGTGGGCTGTGTATAGCACCTAGTATTCCCAGGTGGTGTCCTATTATAATCCTTTTCTAATCTATATGAATTATCCTCACATAGTTATTAGTGCTCTCTGAAATTTTGATTATCCAGTGGATTTTCCTTACCCCAGTACTGGTGATCAAACCCAGGACCTTGCACATCAAGGGACTATTTTTATTGATAACCTGTGTAGCCTATTAGGGGAGAAACAACAGTTCTGATTCCATAAGGAGCTACTTGGAATCATCCTGTTATTAGCACATAAATCACTCTGATATTTCCTTTAACTGTACAATATTGGGAAAAATGGAGGGATCAGCATTTTCAAGGGCATACATGGATATGCTTTCATTTTTCTTGGGTATATTCCTAGGAATGGAATTGCTGGGACATATGATAATTTTAACTTTTTTGAGGTACTGCTCAAATGTGTTCCAAGTAATACCATTTTATATTCCTACCAGCAGTGTAGGAGAGTTTAATTTTCTCTTTGCCAACATTTATTATTATCAGTCTTTTGGGGTGTAGTCATTCCAGCAGGTGTGAATTGGTATCTCATTATAGTTTTGATTTTCATTTTCTCCATAGCTAATGATACTGAGGATACAAATGCTTATTAGTCTTGTGCGTATTCTTTCTTTTCTTTTCTCTTCTGGTTTTGTTTGTTTTGTTTTGTTTTGTTTTTGAGGGAGAGTCTTACTGAATTGCCTAGACTGGCCTTAAACTCACATTCCTCTTGCCTCAGCCTCCCCAGTAGCTGAGATTATAGGTATGCACAACCATGCCTAGCATATATATATATATATATATATATATATATATATATATATATATATATATATATATATATATTATTTCTTTGGAAGAAATGTCATTCAAATTTTTTTAATTTTTAAATTGGGTTGTCTTTTAATTGTTGAGTTATACTGACATTATTTATGTTTTACTATAATTTTTTTTTTCTTATGGTGTAGGATCAAACCCAGGACCTTGCATGTGCTAGGGAACTATAACCTTTGAATTCTGTTTATGCTTGATTCTTTTTGTTTTCTTTGGTGGAAATTGAAAGGAGGATAATAGTAATAGCATTGGTTTTTCTTGCTGATATTTTTTCCCTCCTTTCCAATAATTTCTCTGGTTTTCAAGATTTGATGCAGTTTGATGATAAAGGAAACAAGACCAATGTACCAGATAAGGAGCGGCAAATTGAGGCTCTTCAGTTGCTCTTCCTCATTCTCCCTCCACCCAATCGTAATTTGCTGAAGTTATTGCTTGATCTCCTGTACCAGACAGCAAAGAAACAAGACAAGAATAAGATGTCTGCCTATAACCTTGCCCTTATGTTTGCACCCCATGTCCTGTGGCCAAAAAATGTGAGTGTTCAGGGGAAAAAAAGTAAAGATTGCTTGTTTTTTTTGGTCTGGGCCTCATCCTGGTACTGTACCTTGGTGAGATTATCAAGGGTCCAAGGTCTAGTCTTTAGTTTTATGAGGTTAGGAACTGACTTTATTAGTTCATTTAAGAGTCATCAAAACTGAGGGGGCCAGTTTCTGTAACCTCACTTACAAATCAGCCTCTGATAAACCTGCATGGCAACTTATCAGTGGAAACTCTGTGGAAAATTACAGCTAAATAAATAGAGTAGAATAAACTAAATGCTCGTTGTGGCTGGTCAGTGTGAATTCTTTCTTAACAGGAATGCCTTCTTGGGAAATCAAATTAATTTCTTAAGATTGAATAGTATAAATTTTAGATACAGTTATGTGATCTTATGGGATAATATCACCAAACTTTATATGAAATGATACATAAAACAATCTTGCCTTGTTCTAACTTTTTTATTTTCAGTACATTTAGTTTTCTTGGATAAAGCTAAAGCTGAACATGTATCTTTTTCTTTTTTTTTCCTCCCAGTACTGGGGGCTGAACCCACAGCCTCACACATGCTAAGCAAGTACTCTATCACTGAGCTGTACCCCAAGCCCCTTTTAAATTTTTTATTTTGAGACAGGGTCTTGCTAAGTTACATAGGTTGCCTCTGACCTCAAACTTGTGATCCCCCTGCCTCGGCCTCCCAAGTTGCTGGGATTACAGGCAGGCACTACCACACCTGGCTTGAATGTGCTTCTTGCTACTGAGACCAAGACTGTATCAGTGACTTACATAAAAATATAAATTATCTAAAATGTTTTAAATATGTTTGACTTGGATACACATAGCTCATGTTCTTGCCCTTTCATAATGTAAGTTTTACTGTACGATGGGATTGTGAGCCAGGGTACTTGGATTGGAAGCTATAAACTACTTATGTTCCCTATTACTTTTATCCTTTCTATGCTTAGGATCCACCTCTGTAAACTAGGCAGAGTAGTCACTCTTATCACTTCCTTACAAGTTGTTGGAAAGACAATAGAAACCAATATGATATAGTGACTTATAAAGGAATTTTAAGATTATAATAAATGAGAAAAGGAAAGTAAAGTAAGGGAGAGAGGTTATGTGGGACATTTAATTTAACAGGTAACTAGTTAAAAATAGTAGAAAGTTCTGGGTTAGGATTAACCTCTGGGATGGGTTGAAAAGGAGAGGAAACATTGACACTTGCTCATATTAAGGAGATCAAGCCTTATAATGAGGGAATTTATTTATTTTCTCAGTAATCTTATTAGCAATTTTTTAGTGTACAACTTAATGTGTTTCATTATGATGTTTCCATACATAATGAAGGATTTTAGAATCGGCTAGGGAGGGAGTATATTGTGGTTATAAGAAGTATGTGTGTGTGGGGGGGTCCTAGCCTGGTTTGGTGGTGCACGCCAATAATCCCAGCAGCTCGAGAGGCGGAGGCAGGTGGATTGCAAGTTCGAGACCAGAGGCAGTCTGCGTAATTTAGCGAGACCCTGTCTCAAAAAATTAAAAAAAAAAAAAAAAGGGCTGGGGGTGCAGCTCAGTGGTCTAGCACTTGCAGAGCATGCAAGCACGAGGCCCTGGGTTCAACCCCCAATACTACACACACACACACACACACACACACACACACACACACACACACAAAGTATGCATGGGGGGGATCCTGAGAAGAGCAAGCAGATAAAATAACAAAGATGCATGTTGAGAATGAGGGCTTTGGCATAGTAGAGGTGCTGAGGTACTTAAAAAAAGAGGCAGGAGAAACAAGAGAAGGGAATCAATGATAGTTTATGTTTTAAGAAACTAATGTCACCTTTGGTATTAGTAGAAACAGTTCTCCTTTGTCTTTGGAGAAACTACAGTTTCTCTGAAGAGGGAATGTCCTTGATAGCTGGTACAGATTGTATTCTTCCTAGCCATTTGGAATTCTAGACTAGGTTTTTTTTTAGCAACTTAGCTTATAAATTTAATTCTCAAGCAGAATTAGGAAATGAAAATTGGTTCTCAAGGATTTCCTGGTTACATCAGAGACACACATATGTACTTGAATATGTCATATCCATCGAAAACCTGCTAAATCAAAAAACCTTTCTGCAATCAACTTCATATTTAGAGGGTACCCCTGGTAAGGATAGAAATGATCCTATAGTTCATTGGTAATTATTTCCCAGCTCTTACTGCCCTTTGATTTCTTTCTTCTGAATAGGTCACTGCAAATGACCTTCAAGAAAATATCACAAAGTTAAACAATGGGATGGCTTTCATGATTAAACACTCCCAGAAACTTTTTAAGGTAGGTAAAGGATGGCATTTGGTTGGTAACAGGACAGGGAAGATGGAGCAAAATGGGCTTCTTGATAAAAAGAAAGACTGGGATCTTAGCCAAAAGGTTCTGACTGGGACTATAAACAAGAGTGGACGGTGGCAAAACCCTTCCAAGAGGGGAGGAACTGGGAATAAGAGTCTGAGAAACTCAGTCCTTGGGGCATTTGAGTGCACCCTCAGAGTCATCCTCCCTTTTTCATGAAAGTCAGCATGGCCTGGCTCTCTGTGTAGTTTTATCCTGCCTGCTTTCTACCAAATTTTGAGGTTTTGATAGCCCCTGAATGTATGCTTTGTCCCTTTCAAACCAAACAGACATGTTTCTGCCAGAAATAATTTTCTCAAGATACCAACTTGACAGCACCTAACAACAAGAAGTACTTCATATAAGTGGAAACATAGTATTTGTCTTTTTGTGACTGACTGACTTCACTTGGCTTAATGTCCTCAAGGTTAAGCCACAATGTAGCATGTGACAGGATTTCCTTCTTTCCTCCCTCCCTCCCTTCCTTTCTTCCTGTCTTTTTCTTTTCTTTTCTTTCTTTCCCTTTCTTTCTCTCTCTTTTTCCCTCCCTTCCTTCCTTCCTTCCTTCCTTCCTTCCTTCCTTCCTTCCTTCCTTCCTTCCTTCTAGGGTCTTGCTATGTAACCCTGGCTGGCCTGGAACTCCCAATGTAGCCCAGGCTGGTGTTCAAGTAGTGATCCTCTTGTCTCCACCTCCCAAGTGCTGGGATTACAGGTATGCAGCACCATGCCCAGCTGATTTCCTTTCTTTTTAAGACTGCATAATATTCCATTTGTATGTATATAATCATATATTCCTTATCTATTGATCTGTAGATGCACACCTGGGTTGCTTCTATGGTTAAGCTGCTATGAATATGGCACTACAAACATGGATGTATAAACATCCCTTCGATCCTTGCTTTTTATTCTTTTGGGTATATTCCTTGGACTAGTATTGCTGGGTCACATAGTAATACTTTGTAAAATTTTTGGAGGAACCACCCTACTTTTTCCATAGTGACTACTATTTTACATTCCTACCAGCAGTTTATAAATGATCCAATTTCTTCACATGTTTTTATTACCACTGAGCTGCACCCTCATCCCATTTTTAAATTTATTTATTTACTTATTTATTTATTAAAATATTTTTGAGACAGGGTCTCACTAAGTTATCCAGGCTGCCTCTGCCCCTGAACTTGCAATCCTCCTGCCTCAGCCTCCTGACTTGCTGGGATTAGAGGTGTATGGCACCTCACTAGGTGAACACTTGTTTTTATGATAGTAACTATCCTAATGGGTGTAAGGTGGTGTGTCATTGTGATGGCACTTAACAACAACAACGATTACTGATGTTAAAACATCTTTTCATGTGTGTCTTAGCCATTTATGTATATTTGGAGAAATATCGATTCATGTCCTTTGTCCATTTTTTTATTGGGTAGTTTGTTTTTTGTTGTTGAGTTTCAGGAGTTGTCTTTATATTCTGAGTATTAACTCCTTATCACATATATGGACAAATATTTCCTCCCATTCTGTGGGTTTCCTTTTTGCTCTGTTGACAGTGTCTTTTTTTAAATTTTTGTGGTACGGAGGATTGAACCCAAAGCCTTGTACATGCTAGGCAAGTTTCTACTATTGAGCTTACATACCCACCTTTTAATTTTTTTAATTTTTAATTTTTATTTTGAGACAGAGTCTCTCTAAGTAACCTGTGCTGACCTCGAACTTGTGATCCTCATGCCTTATTCTCTCAAGTAGCTGGGATTACAGGTAGGTGCCACCATGGTCAACTGGTAGTGTTTTTTGATATACAAATTTTTAAATTTGTATATCAGTCAAATATATAACTTTAAAATTTTTCATAAAGTCTGATTTGTGTATATTTTCTCTTCTAGCCTGTGCCTTTATTGTTATATAAGAAGCCATTGCCCAATATAACATCTTGAAGCTTTTGCCTTAGGTTTTCTTCTAAGAGTTTTATGGTTTTAGGCCTTACATTGAGGTCTTTGATTCATTTTGGGTTAATTTTTGTACCTGGTATTATGTAAGGATCTAACTTCATTGTTTTACATGTGGATATCCCCATTTTGTTTTTGTTTTTGTTTTTGTTTTCAATTAGCCATTGAAAACCCTAGGAATAGCAGAGAAGCACTGTCAAATATAGTGCTGGAAAATGAGCTCCTCAGGCTAGAAAGCATTCAATAATTGACTGGGGTAGAGGTGCCTCCTCAAAGTAGAGTTTTCTTTAGTGATGGGAATAGAATAAAACCCCTGGGACCTCCTTTTGCTGATGTGGCCTGGCTCAAAATGAGAAAAACACAGTGACTGTGACAGTGGGCTCAAACATAAAAAGATTGTTGTGTGCATGGCACAGTGTCGGGTAGTGTTTCGTTCTTTTGTACATAGGGTCACTATGAATTGGATCCAACTCGATGGTACCTAACAACAAAATCCAGTTTTCCCAGCACTGTTGGTGTTTGTTGAAAATGATTTAAATATATGTGAGGGTTTATTTCTGGGATGTCCATTCTATTGGTGTATATGCTTATCTTCATGCCAGAACCAGCAGTGTTGCACCTCCCTGACCATCTTTCTATAGTCTCATTTCCTTCTGACCACAGCTGGAAATGTTCACTGTTTTTAAAGCCCCATGTGATTATTCTGGGCTCACATGGATAACCTAGGATAATCTCCCAATTTCAGGGTGCTTAACTTAATCACACCAGCAAAATCACTTTTTATCACATCTGAGAGAGAGAGAGAGAGGGAAAAAAACCCCCAACAACAGTGTTTTCTACTCTCTCCTCACACTCAGTATGATACTTCTGACACAGGTGAGTGGGGATATTTCCCCATACACCAAGCAGTTCTCTGCAGGACATCATTCAGGTCAGTTCTATTTTGATACTATACTTGGAGGTAGCCACATGTCCCATAGGTCAAGAGCTCAATCCCACAAGGCTGCTGTCCATTTTGGATGCCACTTGCAAGTAGTAGTTTATAACCTGTACTTCTGACTGACTGACTATAAATGGAGGTTCTCATGACACCCTTTTGGATTCAAATAACTTGCTAGAGTGGCCCACATAATTTACAGAGACACTTGTTTACCCATTTATTATGAAAGATACTACAAAGGATACAGATGAACAGCCAGATAGACGTGATGCACAGGGCAAGGCTTGTGGGTGGAGCTTCTGTGCTCTTTCTGGTGCACCACCTCCAAGAACTTCCATATGTTCAGCCATCTGGAAGTGCTCCGCACTCAGTCCTCTTCGGTTTTAATGGAATCTTCATTATCTAGGCATGACTGGTTAAATCATTGATACTTGATCAGCACAACTATCAGTCTGTCTCCCCTTGCTGGAGGTGGGCAGGACTGGGGGACTGAAAGTTCCAACCTGGTGATCATCCCTTGCACTTACTCTTCTAGGAGTCTCCAGCTATCAGTCATTTCAGCATACAAAAAGACACGTCTATCACTTCTGAGATTCCAAGGTTTTTATGATCTGTGGGCCAGAAAACTGGGTCAAAGACCAAATATATATTTCATGATTTCTGCCATGTAAGATAACATTTCACTATGAAGAATTTTGACAGTGCCAGTTGTACAACTCTTAGAGATAAAACATGAATACAGTTTCCTATATGTAATTTAGCTTGTATAAGTTCTTATAATTATACTTTTTTTTTGTGGTACTTGGGTTAAAATCAGGCCCTCATGTATAATTTGCAAGCACTCTACCACTGACTGCACCCCTAGTCCATTTTTTATTTTTTATCTTGAAACAGGGTTTCACTAAATTATGCAGGCTGCCTCTGGCCTTGAAGTTGGAATCCTCCTGCTTCTACCTCCCAAGTCACTGGGATTATAGGCATGTGCCACCATGCCCAGCTTATTGTTGTTGTTGTTGTTAGGTGCTGTCGAGTCGGTATCCAACTCATAGCGACCCTCTGTACGACAGGGGAAACATTATTGTCAGTGCTTCTCTGCTGTGCATAGGGTTTTCAATGGCAGATTGATTTTTGGGAGGGAGTTGCCAGGTCCTTTTCCTGAGCCTACAGCTTCTGGTGTTCCCAGGCGGTCTCCCATCCAGGTACTAACCAGGCCCGACCCTGCTTAGCTTCCGAGATCTGATGGGATTGGATGCCACAGGGCTATGGCTGCAGGGCCCAGCTTATTAGATTCTCTTAAATATTCACTGTATTTACTCTTGTTTTCTTTTCTATAGATCCCTCTCATCTCCTTAACCTGGGGGTTGTGACTCATGTTTGCTGCTTTGCTATTGCTTTCAGGCTAATTTGGACAGTATTTGAGTCTCTGTTGCTCTCTGAAGGAGAGGAAGAAAGTATTTGACAGATTTACTTTGGTCTTAGATTTTCTCTCTTTGGGTTCAGGTCAAAATTGTTGTCCTTGTGGCCACTTGCTTCACTATATGGCTGATTAGGTTCTTCCCTGAGCCTTCCCATGATGGGAAATGGTTGATTGTTCTGAATGCTCTATCACTTATTCTGGGCTCTGGTTTTTACTCCAGATTTGCATTTCTTGTCATTTTTGGTGTTTGTTTTTGGTATCTTCTTGTTCTTAGGCTTGAGGGAACTTTTTACTTCCTTAGTCTTCAGATTCTGTGTTACCTTACTCTGTGTTAATTTTATTTTTTCCTGCCTTACCATTTTCCTAAAATCTCTCTTGACCATTTATAGTTTTGTTCTCTATTATTAGTAGTCCATCTGACTTAGTCTGATTTTCTCTCTCCTAGGGATTTATAATGTATATACTGTTAAGGACAATTCCCATTTTACCTGGAAAATCCTTTTGTTTCTCTATGAGCTGTAAAACACGACCTCAGATTTTCAGTTAAACTCATCTGTCTCTGGCTTCTTTTCTGGATATCCCATCAGCTCATAATCTTTTGGGGGCAGGTTTTTCTTCTTCTTTTTTCAGTACTGGTGGTTGAATGTAGGGCCTCACACATGCTAGGCAATTGTTCTACACTGAACTGTACCCCCAGCCCCCCCCACCTTTTTTTTATTTGAGACATGATCTTGGTAAGTCGTACAGGCTGCCTCTGGCCTCAGACTCAAAATTCTCCTGCTTCAGCCTCCTGAGTAGCTGAGATTATAGGCATGTGCCATGGGACTTGGTCTTGTGTCACTTTTTTTTTTTTTTTTTTTTTTTTTTTTTTTTTTTTTTTTTTTTTTTTTTTTTTTTTTTTTTTTTTTTTTAGTAGTAGGGATTGAACACAGGACCTTACACATGCTAGGCAAATGTGCCACCACTTAGAATGCCTCTATTCCCTTTTATATTTTTTATTTTGAGACGGGATCTTGCTAAACTGTGATCTTCTTTGTCTCAGCCTCCCGAATAGTGGTGATTACAGGCATGTGCCACCATACCTGGCTCTTATGTCACCCTTAATCTGGAACAATTATACTTTTCTTTCATGTCATTAATTTGTTGAAGTGCTCAACTCTGCTGTGGGATGACTCACATTCTACATTTGTCTTACTGTTTTTTCAAGGTCATTTAATTTTTTTCTTCTATCCCCTTTTATGTAGTTCTCCATCAACTGTAAGTTAGATTTAGAGTCTTGATTCAACTCAAATTATGCATTTTTGGCAAAGAGACTTCATAGGTGGTATTTGTATATATAATATTTAATCATATTGCATCATGTTAGAAGGCATAGATGTTATATTGTCTTACTCTGAGTGATGCTAACTTTGCTAACTGCCAGCACTCTCAATTACATAGATATATTTTCCCCTTTGTAATTAGTAAATAACTTGTAGGGTAATTACCTAATACAATGGTTTTAACATCCTTTTATAATTTTGCTGGAATCTATGATTGCATTGGTTGTTACAAAATAGTGAATTTTGTTGTTGTGATTGGGAAGGTGTGCTAAGGTTTAACGCAAGGCCTTATGCCATATCCCTAACCCCTAAATAATGGTTTTCTAATTCTGTCATTTAACCTGTATCAGTTGACTTTTATCTTTGGAGAAGAGCTTTCCTTTCCTCTGTTTTGCTCTCTTTTTAAAATAAATATGAGTGTAGACTACTGGATTTTTATTTGTTTAAGGTGTCGGTCAATTTCAGTTATTAATTTTGCCAATCAGATTGTCCCAAATTTGGCTGGTGATAGCCTTTGTAAACTGACTCCTGTGTCTTTTGACAGGACTACATTTGTCTTTGAGTGCTTTCTTTCTGGCATAAAATGTCTCTAGCTCACTTTGTACTTGCTTTGCCCTGAATCTGTTGTAACTGAATCTGCCCTGTTTTCTTTTACACTAGATATAATAATTGTTTTTGGGTTGTCATTGCTTCTAGGCTCGTTGAAGGCAAAGAAGTAGTTTAAAGTTTTTTAAAGATAAATCTTTTGTTCATATTAACACTTACTAGTTCAAACTTAACATTATAGAGCTTTTTCTTTACTTCTTTTATATCTTTTTCTCTTACACTGCAAACTCCAGGTTTTGATAGCATTTATATGTGTTATTTGCTTTATCCTACAATATACCTGCCAAAAGAACCAACAGATCTGTCTACAAAAAAGTGCAACCAGAATGCCTCTTGGAAGAAAGGGTGGTTAGACTGAGTCTTACATATTTTGGACTTGTTGTCAGGAGGGACCAGTCTTGGAGAAGGATATCATGTTTGAAAGAGTGCCAAGTCAATGAAAAAAAGGAAGACCCTCAACCAGATGGATTGACATCTGCAACAATGGGCTTAAACATAAAAAAGATTGTGTACATGGCACAGTGTTGGGTACTATTTCATTCTGTTGTACATAGAGTCACTATGAGTTGGACCCAATTTAGTGGCACTTAACAACAACAATACTATTACCACCACCACAATATACTTAAATTAATTTGAAAGTAATACAATTTAATACTAACAGAAAACCTATATAAACCTAGTGATTGATGTTTAATATTTCCTTGCAGTTCATTTCTACTTGAGTATATCCCACTAAGGATGTATAGTCAGACTATACTTTTTAAAATTATGTGAAATAATTCCTTCTTCTGTGGTCATTTTGTCAATTTGATATACAAATAGGTTCATTTTTTCCTGTTTTTTTTCAATTTTAGAGTTTGCATTTTTTTCCCTTATAGATTTAGTAGAATTACAGATGTAGATGTAGTATATTTACATGTTTCAAAAGTCAAAGCTAAATAAAAGGATATACTTAGAGGAGTTGCAGTCTTTTCCCTGGCCATTTTCATTATTGTCTAGATGATCCTTTGTGTTTCTTTTTGTAAAAACAAGTAAATGTATATATGTGTGCACAGTTTTATCCCCCTTCCTTTTTTTTTTCTTTTTCCTTTCTTTTTTTTTTTTTTTTTTTTTTTTGAGACAGGGTCTCATTGTGTAGCCCCAGTTGGCCTGGAACCCACAATGAAAACCATGCTGACCTTGACTTGTGGCAGTCTTTTTGCCTCTGCTCCTAAGTGCTGAGATTACAGGCATATACCACCTCCTGGCCTTCCCCTTCTTTCTTACAGATACTTTACATACTGCTCTTTCCTTGCTTTTTTCACGCAACAGTAGATCCTTCCACATCACTTCATAAAGCCTCCTTTCCTCCCTTCCTCCTCCTTTTCTTTCTTATTTAATGACTGCATAGTAGTGGATTGAATGGGTGTGTGAAAGTTTATCAACTGGTTTCCTATTGATGAACATTTAGCCATATCCTCTTGTTTGATTAATCTTATACAAGTGTATTTTATATTTGTGGAGTTCTATTTTCAGGATAGATTCTCACAAGTGAGATTTCTGGGTCAAAGAGTAAAGGCAAATGTAATGTTCTTAGATATTGCCATATCTTTCTCTATAGTGGTTATATTTGTTCACACTTAGTAAAATAGTGGTTATATTACTTTATATTTATACTAGGACTGTATCAGTGTATGTCATAGGATTCTACTACATAGTAATCCTAGATGATATTCTTGTTTTTATTTTTTTCTTGTTTTCTTTGCGGTACTGGGGGTTGAACCCAGGGCCTTGAGCTTGCATGTTCTGCAAGTGCTGGACCACTGAGCTGCACCCTAGCCCAATTTTTTTTTACTTTTTTGAGACAGGGTCTTGCTAAGTTATGCAGACTGCCTTTGGTCTCGAACTTGGGATCCTCCTGCCTCCACCTCCTGAGCTGCTGGGATTATAGGCATGCACTACCGTGCCTGGCTTATTGTTTTGTTTTTTGAGACAGAGTTTTACTATATAGCCCAGGCTGGCCTCAAACTTGCATCAGTTCTGCCTCAGCCTCCCGAATGCTAGGAAGATAGGTGTGTGCCACCATACCTGGCTTCTAGATGATATTTTCTATTGAGTAAGTCTAAACTATGATATAGAGACCAATTGTAATTTGTAAGGATTTGGAGGATTTTTTTGGGGGGTGTCAAATACAAACACTGCTGCAAAGCTAGGCATAGTGGTACACACCTGTAGTCCCAGCAACTTGGGAGGCTGAGGCAGGAAGATCATTTGGGCTCAGGAGTTCTAGACCAGCCTAGGTAATATAGTGAGATCCTATCTCAAATAAAGCAACCATAAAAAATAAACACTACTACAGCTGGGCAAGGTGGCTCACGCCTGTAATCCCAGTGACTCGGGAAGGGGAGGAAGGAGGATTGCAAGTTTGAGATTAGAGGCAGTCGGTGTAACTTAGCGAGACCCTGTCTCAAAAAGTAAAAAAAAAAAAAAAAAAAAGAGTGGGCGGAGGGTGCAGCTCAGTGGTCTAGTACTTACAAAGCATGCAAGCATGAGGCCTTGGGTTCAAACCCCAGTACCGCAAAAAACCAAAAAACAAAACAACAACAACAAAAACACTACTACAAATGTCTATATCTTTGTTTCTAGCTCATTGTAATGTACACATGGCATATTTGAATTTTTTGTTTTTGGTAGTGCTATGGATTGAACCCAGGGCCTTGCAAATACGACACATACACTTCTACCACTGATCTACATCCCTCCCACATACATTTGATTTTTAAAACAGCAACAACTATATAGATGTTGTCCTACAATTCTCCCACCAGGTTTGTCGAAGTATCAGTTTGGTGGCAAGAGAAAGGGAGCTCTAGAATAGGGTATTTTAGATTATCTTTGGCTTTTCCATAATAATATAGTGGTCAATTTTGAGATCCACTGTTTTTGTGGCCTGAAAGAATTTTAGCTATTACTAACCACTGAGTCCTGATTTTCCTCTGTGTCCTACTCAGGCTCCTGCTTACATTCGGGAATGTGCCAGATTGCACTATTTGGGCTCCAGAACTCAAGTATCAAAGGTAAGAATAGGAATTGCTCTTAACCCAAATAAGGAAAGAGTTAAGATCAATGGAGTTTTAAAACAAAGCATGACATTAAAGTAAAGCCAATGTTTTTGTGTTATAGTTCAAACTTATCTAGTCATTTTGTTACAAGGAAAAAGACTGAGAAGAAAGCTATTATGTTGAAATAAAATTACTCCTACATATTCTTCTATGTATTCTTGCCTGCTTTCAGAGGTCCTCCACTGGTAGATGATATGCTTTAGATAAGTGTGACAGCATAGATTGTATGTTTAAAGTTTCTTCATAAAATTCTTTTGCATTCATATAGCATATAAACTACCTACAAATAACAAATGTATTAAATATTTTATAGTAACAAAAGTACAGTTTTATGTAACTCTTATTCAGGTTCGTTGGTATGGCAAAACTCTATCATCTGGCTAAAAAACTTGAGAGCACATGAGTTTAGAGAACTAGGTGATGTGATGCTTCTTAACAGAAGAGCACATATGATATTGAGGGTTCTTTTCCTTTTGTGGTATTTGCGGGCTGAATCCAGGGCCTCACACATATTTTGCAAGTGCTCGCCCACTAAACTATACCCCCAGCCCATTTTCTATTTCTTATTTTGAGTTAGTGTCTCACTAAGTTATGAAGGCTGTCTCTGGCTTCGAACTCTTGATTCTCCTGCCTCCACCTCCCAAGTCACTGGGATTACAGACATGTGCCACCACACCCAGCTTTATTATTGAGTCTGGCTTGATTATTAAACTTCAATAGTGAGAAGTTAAAATTTTTATAAGCACTTTTGCATGATTTCTATTTCGTATGTCTTGGTTAGAAACGTAAGTTGTCATCTTATGCTATTTTTTTCTGTTCTTATTTGTTTCTCTCTCTCAGTCAGCAAATATTTGATGTGGGCAGGAAAACAGTATTTGATTTCAACTAGTTTAAGTAGCGGGAGAATGACATGGCAATCCATTCCTGAAGCAATCCTGAAACAATCAGCCATTGAAAACCCTAGGAGGGCTGCTGTGAATTGGACCCGATTCGACAGTACCTAACAAGAACAAGAACAACAGTTTAAGTAGAGGGCAGATTTTCTTAGGGAGCTGTTGTTTTTATTCATTTACCACTGCCATGTAGTTGTATTAAATGGTCATGTGTGGAAAAGAATACCAGCAGAGAACCAATACCATTGGGATCCAGGGTGGGTCTTTCACTTTAGTATCTAGATAACTTGAAACTGACAGCTTAATCACAGGTTTTTTCTTTTCTTTCTTTTTTTGAGGGCTGGGGATTGAACCCAGGACCTTGTGCATACTAAGCTCATACCCTATTGCCAACCCCTCCTATAGCCCCTATTTTTATTTTTAGTTTTTTAGTGTTTTGAAACATTATGCAGCCCAGGCTGGCCTGGAACTCGTGACCCTTCTGCCTCAGCCTTCTAAGTGCTGGGATTACAGGCCTGTGCCACCGCTTCAGTTTTTTCTTCTATATAATGGGAATGATGATACTTCCCTGCTTATCTCATAGGATAGCAGTGAGGATGACCTGAGATTGAAAAATGTTTTAAAAACTGAACTCATACAAATAACTGTCTTTGGCTATCTGGGAAAGTTGTGAGAGTGTGCTATTAATAAAACCTTTATTAATATTAGTTATTATATATTACATATAAATATAAATATTAATTATTAATAACCTTTATCTGGTAGTTGTGTTAAGATTTTTCTTTTCCCTGAGTATAGGAAGATACCATGTTCCCACTACCCCCTTTTTCAATCCAGGTTTTTGTGGGAAACCAAAACAAAGCCAGCAGGATCTATTAATTCACTTTTCTTTTAAATTTTTCATAGGATGACCTTGATCTGACAGCTTCATGCCATGCTAAATCCTTTCAGCTGGCAAAATCTCAGAAACGGAACAGGGTAGATTCCTGCTTTCATCAGGAGGAGACCCAGCAGCGTACAGAAGAGGCACTGAGAGAGCTCTTCCAACATGTTCACAATATGCCAGAGTCAGCAAAGAAGAAACAGCTTATTAGACAGGTGCTCAAAAGCAGGGAAATAATGATGGGGCTCTAGGAATATGACTGTGATTGTGGAATCACCAGAGAATATTGTTAAGAACCTCACTTAATTTTTGGCTTACACTGTGGCAAACTTTGGCTCAGCAAAGAAAGGAAACCTGTCATGGAGTCTTAATGTACTATTGCCCCTCTGGAGAAAGGAGTAAAGGCTACTGGATTTCTGTAGTTAAACAGGAGGACCCAAGTGTGGTTAGAGTGTCTCTCATTTTGGTCATGTACCAAGTTTTCTTTGAGAGAACCAGCAATTGCAATGTATTGTTCTAAAGTTTAAACCCTCCAGATTTTCTTGAAAACCAACCTGACTTTCTGAATCTCAATTTTTCAGGTTTGTAAAATGGTAATAATGTCCATGTGTCATGGTTGTAAAGGTTAGAGATAATCTGTGTAGAGTTGTTGGCATAGAAGAGCATAACAAGCAATTCTTACTAATGAAGTTCTTTGCAGTTAGAAAACACTATAAATAAAGATATTAGTCTGATACTAGAAAGTGGGAATTCTAGTGAATAAGTTTATTTTGGAAAAATTAGGTCTTCCATTTACCATTTACCATACCATCTTCCATTTACCATTACCAAACTGAAAGCATAATTTGAGCAAACCCTGATGACTTCATTGGAGTCTTTTTCACTAAATTAATTTTGTCAGGGCCAGGGGTTTAGCTCAGCTGGTAGAGTGCTTACTTAGCATGGATGAGGCCCTGGGTTTGATCCCCTACACCAAAAAGAAAAAAAAAAGTTATTTTGTCTCAGTCCTTCTTGAATTTTTTAGCTGAATAGACAAAGCTAGTGTATTAGTTGGCTTTCTTTTCATGTAGCAAATATCTGAGATAATCAGCTTATAAAAGGAAAAAGCTTATTTTGGCTTATGGTTTTGGAAGTTTCATTTCATGACTGAGTGCCCCTATCTGACTCTTTTGGACCTGTGGTGAGGCAGCATATCAATGCAGCAGCATTTGCAGAGCAAAGCTGTCTATCTCCTGGCCAGAAAGTGAAAAACAAAGGAAGAGGAAGAAGCCAGAGTCTCATAGTCCCCATTGAGGACACACTCCTAGTGGACCAATGAGACTTACCCTAGACCTTACCTCTTAAAGGTTGCACAACCTCCCAGTAATGTCATGGACTGGGGATCAATTTATTTTAATTTAATTTAATTTGATTTTATCTGCTGTACTACAGATTGAACCTAGGGCCATGCACATACTTTGTAAGCACTTTACCACTGAGCTACACCCCCAGCCCCTCTTTTACTTTTTGTGGAGACAGGGTTGTGCTGAATTGCTCAGGTTGCCTCTGGCCTTGAACCTGTGATCCTTCTGCAGCCTTCTCCTGAGTAGCTGGGATTACAAGCATATGCCACTGTACCTGGCTGGGACCAAACCTTTAATACATGGGCTTTTGGGGGGCATTTCAGATCCAAGCTGTAGCCTTTTTGACTTTTTCAGTTAGGACCTTATTGGGAAAGAGACTATATTATTTATTTATTTATTTTATACCTAATCTCAAACACAGGGTGAAATATAAACAAATATCAGAAAATGTTGAACTGATCTATTTTTTAATAATTTACAAAGTCCTGTAGGAGGTGTTTCCCCCTCCCCCAGGACTCAGGGGCTGAACCCACGGCTTTATACATACTTTGCAAGTGTTCTATCCCTGGGCTGCACCACCAACCCATTTTGTATTTTGAATCAGGGTCTTGCTAAGTTATGCAACTGCCTCTGGTCTCAAACATTACCTCTATCTCCTGAGTTGCTGGGATTATAGGTGTGTGCCACTGGGCCTGGCCTGTTAAGAACTTATTATTACACTTTTTCAAGTACCTTGAGGTGTAGAAAATTGTGCTATGACTGGAATTTTATAGGGTATTGGCTGAGTATTATTGCAGATTCAAAGCAATCTAATAATTTAATTTTTTTCCCCGAGATAGGGTTTTGTTATATAGTTTAGGCTGGCCTCAAACTCATAATCCTCATGCATCAGCTTCCTGAGTGCTGAGTCACCACACCTAGGTTGCTAATTTAATTCCTGATAGAAACTAAAATAGCAGTTGCATGGAAAACAGGTGTAATGACTTCTCTCAACAAGAGTGCCAAGAGTTGTTGGGCTTAGGACTCATCCCTGTAATCCCAGAATTTGGGAGGCTGAGGCAAGAGGATTGTGAGTTGAGGCCAGCCTGGGCTATATAGCAAGTTTGAAGCTGATTACATAGTGAGGTCCTGTCTTTAAAAAATAAAAATAAAAAGAGTACTGAGTGTTGAAGATACTACAAAGGATATGATCCTCTGAGGAGTTTGATGGTCACACCAAGTATTAATTTTAAAAAAATGTATTGTCTAAGGCTTTGGGTTTGTGCATGCTCACAAGCATATACACATGCCCAGATCCAACCGTAAGTTGTTGCTTTATGTCTTCCTTTCCTTATTCTTTCCTCTCCCCTTTACTTCCTTCAGACATTCAAAATGACAGGAAAAATTAACATAGAAGAGAATAAATTACTCCTACATAAAAAAATGGTAAAAAGGCCAGGCACCAGCAACTGTGGGAGGCTGAGGCAGGAGGATGGCAAGTGTGAGGCCAGAGACAGCTTGTGCAACTTAATGAGTCCCTGTCTCAAATAATAAAGAAAGGGAGTTGTGGGTGCAGTCCAGTGGTAGAACACTTGTCTAGCATGTGCAAGGCCCTGGGTTCAACTCCCAGTACTGCAAAAAATAACAAAAGAGAGAAGAGAAAAGGATGCTGCAGAGGGTAGGAATTAAAGCTAGAGAGGAGGGAAAAAAGCAGGGGTTTGCAATTTTCTGATGAAAAACCTTGGGGGGAGGTACTGTATGAAGTGGAAGTGGGGAAACAGTCAAGGAAGGAAAATATTCAAAAGTACATAATTTTTGTTGTAATATACAGTGTAAGCCCTTCATTTCAGAAACTTTCAGCAAATTTCTATATTTTCTTTTATGAAAAAATAAAAAAGTAATACAAAGGAAAAAACAATTTTGTTGTTTTTAGAAAGACAGGAAATCATAGAGAAGGGTAAGAAGAAAATAAATCAGCTGAGCATGGTGGTGCATGCCTGTAATTCCAGCAACTTGGGAGGTGGAGGCAGGAGGATTGCAAGTTTGAGCCTAGAGGCAGCCTGTGTAACTTAGTGAGACCCTGTCTCAATTTAAAACAATAAAAAAGGGGCTGGAGGTGCAGGCCCAGTGGCAAAGCGCTTGCAAATTGTGCACGGGGCCCTGGGTTCAGCCCTTAGTACCACCAAAAGAAAAAAAAAAGGAAGAAAAGGAGGAAATAAATCTCTCATTTCTTCAGTGTTTATATTTTGAGCATTTCTATTAGTCTTTTTCCTATAGATATATTTTTACATAGTTATGATTATACTTTTTCTTCTTTTTCTTTCTTCCTTTCTCTTTTTCCTTCTTTCTTTTCTTCCTTCCTTCTTTCTTCCCATCTTTCTTTCCTTTTTTCCTTCTTTCCATCTTTCCTTCCTTCCTTTCATCTTTCCTTCCATCTTCCCTTCCTTCCTTCCATCCTTCCTTCCTTCCTTCCTTTCTTCTCTCTCTCTTTCTTTCATTCTTTCTCTCTCTTTCTGTCTCTCCTTTTCTCCTCCTTCCTTCCTTCTTTCTTTCCATTTTTCCTTCTGTCCTTCCTTCCTTCCTCTTTTTCTCTTCTCTCCTTTCCTTCCCTCCCTCTTTCCCTCTCTCACCCTCCCTCCTTCTTTCCTTCCTTCCATCTGTCCATCTTTCCTTCCTTCCCTCAATTCCATCTTTCATTGCTTCCTTCCATCCCTCCTTCCTTCCTGCCTTCCTTCCTAGGGTGATCTCAAACTCCTGTGTTCACACAGTCTTCCTGAGTAGCTCAGCCTCCTGAGTAGCTAGGACTACAGGGATGTTTGTAAAAATGCACAATTTTATAGTTCAGATATTTAAAAGGCATAGTTAGAAAAGACAGAAGAGGAGAGTCTTCCACTAGCTACTATATTATTATTATTTGTTCTGCACAGGGTCTCCTTATGTAGCCCCAGGCTGGTCTCAAACTCATGATCCTTCTGCTTCGCCTTTGGAGTGCTAGGATTATAGTGTGTACCAGGATTATAGTGTGTACCACCACATCTGGTCTGTATTGTTATTTTTTAAGTGGGAATATGAATAGCTTATCAAGCATTGAATAAGAGTATACAGTACCTTGTGTCTTCTCTTTTTCCACCTTAGATACCTCCACATGAAGAGCTGATGGTGATAGCATTGGAAGTCTGCATTCTGATCTATTTCCTTTGATGATAATGCTAGCAGGCAACATGAGTTCTATTTTTAAAAATTCTGATATACAATTTATGTTAAATCAGAGTTTGAGCTTGTGCAAGTAGCTCTGTATCTAAGATACTTTGTACAAAAAAAAAAATTGCAATTTACCTGCAGATCTTGGGCAAATTCCTAAGTTCTCTAGGTCTCAGTTTCCTTCTCTGAACATTAGGAATAGTAGTTCCACATTCCAGGAATATAAGTTACAGGACCCTTTAGAGTAATTTAATACATTTTGACTTTTTTTTGAAACATAATTTCTCACTTGCTTATCAATCTACTATTATATATATGCACACTCACTTATTCCTCAACTTTTCTGGGTATTAATACTTGGCTGTTGGTTGTCATAGACTTCCATCTCTAGGTGGGAAAATGTTAATGAGAAGTTCTATATGTTTTCTTGTAGTTTCATAAGCAGTCTTTGACCCAAACACCAGGGCGAGAACCATCTACTCCCCGTGTTAAAAAGAGGGCCCGTTCACGCTCTTTCAGTGGGTTTATAAAGGTAAGTATGATGTGCTATCATTTTCAGCATTGATTGTGAGGAAATTTAACAGTCTGACTTTTTTAATGCAAAGTTTGCTTTTATTCCTCAGGATCCTACAAAGGATTTATTTTTTTATTTTTTTATTTTTTTATTTTTTTGTGGTACTGGGGATTGAACCCAGGTCCTCGCACTTGCATGCTCTGCAAGTGCTGGACCACTGAGTTGCACCCCCAGCCCATTTTTTTTACTTTTTGAGATAGGGTCTTACTAAGTTATGCAGACTGCCTCTGGTCTCGAACTTGCAATCCTCCTGCCTCCGCCTCCTGAGCTGCTGGGATTACAGGCGTGTGCCATCGCGCCTGGCGCTGAAGGGTTAATTTATTAAAAGGCAATAAAGATAGAATTTGGAGAAGATTTTTATTTTCCAAAGTGTTTTGCTGTGGTTCAAATCAGAGAAGGGGCTCTATAGAATAAAAGAAATAAAGGTTTTTCCTTCTTTGCTGGGTCTGAGGACAGAGCCCTCATTCTTGTGCCGTGTAAAGAGTCTCTTTTGCTTTGTGGCCTGCCTTATGCTATATACTTCTTTATGCAATTTGCTATATCTGTGGAGAAGTAAGGAAATGGAGAAACTAGGGAAATTGTTAGAAAAATGGATTTTCTAATAGGCTAGTGAATTTTGGTACATCAAATTTTGGTGAGTTTAATGTTTTTATTGTTTCATTCTCTTTCCTTAGATCAAATTCATTAAAAATCTTGTTTTTAGAACAAATACAAAATGTATTTCTGTGCTGTTGCTGCCATCACTATGTTTGCAAATTTAGTTTACAAATTTGACACCTGAACTTGCAGTTAAGGAATATTGCCGTCAGGTGGCAGTAGATAACTTGGTTATGAGGTTTAAGTTTTCATGCATAAACTAAGGCAAGGTTCTGATTAACTTGGAGAGAGATTAGCAGTATTCTGTGTCTTGTTTTTCTTTTTAAAATTATTTTAACATGATTAAGATATAGACATCCAGAAACATTAAGGAACTCTTTGATTAAAACTTAAAAATTTTGCCCTAGTGAATACCTTGTGATTTTTTTTTTCCTTTAAGCTGTAGCTATTAGCAGTTGCAAATTCAATCAGCTCTAATTTTGGTCCTTGTTATAATTTTTAGAAGTCTAGAATTCACTCTCTATCCTGGTTGACTGAGGCCAGTAGCTTCTGGGACATTAGATTTACTTGATATCAAAATTTTCTATCAACACAGTGAAAAGGCAACTTGTGGAATGGGAAAGAATATTTGCAAATCATATATCTGGTTAGGAGTTAATATCCAGAATATTTCACTTACATGAGGTACCTATAGACTGGTCAAATTCATAGAGAAAAAAATGTGTCTAGGATTATGAAGGGAATGTGGAGTTATTGTTTAGTGGGTACAGAGTTTCTGTCTGGGAGGATGAAAAAATTATTGGAGGTGAATGGTGGGGTCATGGTTGTACAACACTGAATGTACTTAATGCCACTAAACTATAGGCTTAAAATGGATAACATGGTAAATTTGATGTATATTTAGTTTTTAATTTAATTTAATTTAATTTCTTTTTTGCAGTCCTGGAGGTAGAACCAGGGCCTTGTGTATACTTTGCAAGTGCTCTACCACTGAGTTGCCCTACCAGCCCATTTTTAATTTTTTTTTATCTTGAAACAGGATCTCACTGAGTTAGATAGTCCACCTCTGGCCTCAAATTTGCAGTCCTTCTGCCTCCACTTCCTGAGTAGCTGGGATTACAGATGTGTGCCACCAGCTATTTTACGCATATTTTATTACTGTTTAAAAAATTCCCTTTGGTAGAACTCTAGAAGTACATTCAGCCACTCAGACATGGCTAGTAAACGAACAACCTTAGCTTACCTTCTTTTTTCTTTCTCAGTTGAGAAGCCTGTCACTTCTAACTTCCCTGTCAGAGAAGATTGATAAAAGTTATAGTCAAATAAATGCCTTTCTCTGTTAGTCAAATAAATGTTTCTTTAACTGAGGTAGGTGTAGTTTTCTGTCTTAGCTCTTCTGCAGATGGCTTTAGATGAATTTTCAGTTATTGCTTGAAATGCAAATATGTAATATCCTCTTGGCTGCCCTGTTTTTAGTAGAAGAGAATTTAGAGCTTTAGAATTTATAAAAGTACATATAATTTTATCAGAACAAAACATTTTCTAGAACAAGGTTCTTTTTCTTTTTTTCTTTTTTGTGGCTTTGAAGATTGAACTCAGGGCCTCATGCATGCTAGGCAAACTCTCTACCACTGAGCTACATCCCCAGCCCAGAACAACAGTTTTAAATGCAAATGTTAGAAAATTTTATAAAATAGAGGGGTAAAGTGTTTTCATTATAAATGAAGAGATTTTTGATTTGATAGTTGGTACAGATTTCTGCTCTGCAGTGGAGTAATGACATGCCCTTTTTTGTTTGTTTGCAACCTTGGGGAAGGAACCCAGCGGCCTTACACTTGCTAGGCAAGTGCTCTATCACTGAGCTACCTGCCAACCATTTATAAATGTCTTTTCAAAAGTTCATTGGAAGTTTTACAACCAATCCTGTGGCTCCTGGCATCCTCAGACCAGCTTCCTCAGGTGATACCTGACTTCTAAAAGGAGGAGGTACAGGTCTTATTTTTCCAGCATTTCTGTGCTTTAGTTATTAGATTTTTATCCTGCTTAGGAAAAAAAAAAAAAAAAAAAAAAAGCCAGGTGCTGTGGCACATGCCTGTAATCCCAGTGACTCAGGAGACTCTGTGGAAGCAGGAGGATTGGAGGTTCGAGGAGAGAGGCAGCCTGTGTAACTTAGTGAGACCCTGTCTCAAGATAAAAAGTAAAAAAGGGGTTGGGGGTGTAGCTTAGTGTTAAGTGCGTTTACAAAAAGTGTGCATAAGGCACTGGGTTCCATCCCTCAGTACCAAAAAAAAGGGAAACAGAATTTATTTTCTCTCAGCTTTATTAAGGTATAGTTGATAGTTTATCCTGCCTTGATCTCTTTTTTTGGCTGGAGGTTTTTCCTTCAGAGATCCTCATGTAAATAATGTATTACATCAGAATATTCTGAATATTGCTGCTGATATTTATAATGTAGAGTTTAATGTTCTGGTTTTAATATGTTCTTTTTTTAGAATTCAAATTTATTCTCTAAGGAATAGAGGGAAGACTTCTCCAAAGATGGTAGAATTGTCACTGTCAGCATTACAGTAGATTACATCAGCTTTTAAGCTGTTCAGTGATGAAATGGGTTTTAGTCTTGCTCTAAATGTCAGTAGAGTCATTTGACCTTCTTAGGAAGGCCTATGCCCTCTTGGGGGGCTATATTAAGAACTCTTGTAGAATTTCTTCCAGTTTTCCAGTCTTGTATGAGGAGAGGACAGGGAAGCAAAATCATAGTAGACCCAGCTTATGTATTCCTTAGTGGGGAGTGGAAAGGGATTCCCAGCAGCTGCTAGAGAAAACATACCTTTGGAATAAAATATATACTGGTAAGTAACCGGTGTTTCTTTTATGGTCCCAGAGGAACACTGCAATTGGCCTGTATTAGCTAGTTTAAATCAACTATAAAGTTGCTTCTAACGTCTAAGGCCTTTTAAATGTGATAGAAAAGTGATCACTTAAGGAAATGCAATGATTTTTAGATGTTTTGGTACAGGCTTTGTTTGGCCTCTCTTGTCTGATGTGGCCTGGAAGGGTCCCTGCAGAAGTTATCAGAACGCTGAGTTTTTTAACCTAGGGGAATTATAGCTTTGAAGGCTAGTGTAACTATAATGTCGATACAATAAATGTTTATAATTCAAATATTTTCTATTCCTAAATCAGCGCAAGGTCCTGGGAAATCAGGTGGTGTCAGAAAAGAAAAACAAGTCCCCTACTCCAGAATCTGTGTCCATGAGTGAATTGGAGAGAGCCAGCAAAGAAAATATGAACTTAGTAAGATAATGTTCATTGGACTTTTTCTGTGTATGTATACATTTGTAGAAAGGAGGAAATTGATATACTGTCATTTATTTTACTGTGTTTGTCTAGGCTGTTCAATATGCATTTTCTCAGTCCTTTTATTTATACTTTCTTCTTTCTGTAGGGTTTTGTTAAATCATTCAACGAACATGTTTTAAGTTTAAGAATAATAGAGCTAATTAGAGGCTGGGGTTTAGCTTAGTTGGTAGAATGCTTCTCTGCACTCTCTGAGGCCCTGGGTTCGATCCCCAGCACGGCAAAAACAGGAGACGGACCTGGCATCCCACTCCTGGAACAATCAGCCATTGAAAACCCTATGAATAGCCGTGAAGCACTGACATAGTGCAGTGTCAGGCTATGTTTTTTCTGTTGTGCCTAGAGTTGCTATGAGTCAGACTCAACTCAGTGGCACCCAACAACAACATAGCTATTTAGAAGGAAAGATGACCAATTTGATGCAGTAGCTCCATAAACAAGTGCTGGAGGGTACAGTTAGTTCTGACTGGGAGACTCCATAGGACAGCTACCGTTTGAGCCAGGCCTCTTTGGTTCTATATTATTTGTGGGGTAGTCCTTCAAGGTATCCCAAGTATAGCTTGCTTCATTAAGCCAGCAATAATCAGTTAAGATTAGTAAGATGTAAGTATGTCAGTCTCAGTAAAACTTCTCACATTGAAATTGAATGAATAAATTTCTCTGTTAGTGAAGTCTGTCTGAAGCACTGACATTAGAACAGTTAAGCCAGTGTAAAATTTTCTTTTTATAGTTATTTTCTGGCTCTCCAGTTGTCATGACACCAACAAGACTGAAATGGTCTGATGGGAAGAAAGAAGGGAAAAAAGGTACTACGTATACTTACTTTCTGTTTTTACTGGGTGTATTTCCTTTCTGCATCTGGTCAGTAGGGTTTTTGTTTATTTGTGTTAAATTCTCAGGGTAGTATAACTGTAGTCAGAAGGGGGATAACAGTGGCAAGATCAGGTCATTGCTCTTGAATTTCTTCCCAAGATGGCTGTACTACTCAGGACTTCCCATTAGGTTCTGAGGGGCAGAGCTTTCCCTGACAGGCCTGCCCTACCTTCCTGGGCAGACAGGATACACAGGTCAGTTGTCTTCAGAACACTTGTGAGGTAAAGGAAGAGTGGGCAGGGTCAGCAGTGGGATAGCTAAGTTCCTCTCCCATGTAGACTCAAGTGGAGCATTGATTAGCCAGGGGAGCTTTCCTGGGGCTGAAGGACCCTGGAAATCATACCATACCACATGTGTTTGAGGTTGTTTAACCCAGAAAGGATTATTTCCTTCTGGGACTGCTGATTGCCCCAAGCCCCTCTGGCAAAAGCCTTCCTGCTTTCCTCTGAAGGAGCCAGCAGCTCGTTGGGAAGACTGCAAGATTTGCGTTAGTTCTTGTTGAAGTCTTCCTTCCCCTTAATTAGGAAAACCATTCATTCTCTCTGAACTCAAGTTTCTTCCTCTAAAAATGAGGATAATACAGGTTTGGTACTTCTTAATCCCCAATATCTAAAAGCTGAGATACTCCAAAATCTAAAACTTTTTGAGCCCCAAGCATTTTGGATTTTGGCTTTCTGTCTTTTTAGATTAGGGATGTTCAACTGTTAAAGACTGTGCAAATATTCCAAAATCCCTGATCCAGGTACGGTACCACATGCTTGTAGTCCCATTTACACAGGAAGCCAAGGTGGGAGGAACACTCAAGCCCAGAAGTTCAAGACCAGCCTGGGCAATACACCGAGACTTTATCTCAAAAAACAAACAAATATTCCAAAATCCGAACATCTTCAAAATCTGAAATAATTCTGGTCCTAAGAATTTTAGATAAAGTATACCCATCTCATCCTATAATTACATCTACCTCACAGATTTATTGTGAGACCCAGTGGAAATAATGTTTTGGAAGCACATTATAATTATTAAAGCATTAACAAGTTCTAGTAGTTGTTATTAGAGAAACCTAAATGAGATTTGGTCTTGTTACACAGGGCTCATGTGGCAGATGAAGCAATCTTTGGTTTGACACGCTCATTTTACCACTTTAACTTGAGTATAATTACCATTTGATACATCAGCAATAAAAAGAGGACAAGTGGGCTGGGGATGTGGCTCAGTGGTAGAGCACAGGTCTAATGTGTACAAGGCTCCAAGTTCAGTCCTCAGCACCACAACAAAAACAAAGTATAGTGGTTTAGAAAAAAAAAAAAAGCTCAATCCTTATGGTTAATTAAATCTTTATTCTTTTCTAGAAAATTAGATTTTAGTGTAGTCTTCTTATCTGTGAATAAATTGGCTGAGCTCTCTTTTCTTTCCTCCTGACTTCTAGTTGGGACTGTCTGATTGAGGCAAGATCAGTGTTTAATTTATTTGTATCTATCTATATATGTCCATGAGTCAAAACCAAGCATAAGATGTTTTGAAGGATATGTTGTTTTTTATCGATTATACCTTTGTTACTTTCATTTTTGAAGATAAGCAGGAAATAAGTCTTTCTACCCCAACAACTCTACTTTGGAAAGAAAGATATTAGCTGGGTGCGGTGGCGCACATCTTTAATCCCAGTGACTTGAGAGGCTGAGGCAGGAGAATCACAAATTCAAGATCAGAAGCAGCCTGCAAAGCTTGGTGAAACCTTGTCTCTAAATAAAAAAATAAAAAATGGGCTAGGAGTACAGCCCAGTGGTAGGGCACTTGCAAAGTATGTGCCAGTCCCTGGGTTGATTGCCAAGTACCACAAAAATAAAGGTTTTCAGGAAAATGGAGGCCCACAGATAATGAATAACCTTGAGTTGTATCAGGCAATGGCATCTTCACTTTACTCTCCCCTTCATCCCTTCCTCTATCCTGAAATGCCTTACTTGGTGTCATGATGCTACACTGTTCTTATTTTCCTCCTTCCTTTAAAATTTTATTATTTTTAAATTTCCTTTCTTTCTTTATTTATTTGCAGTACTAGGGGGTTGAATCCAGAGACTTGTACATAACTTGCAAGTGCTCTACCACTGGGCTGTGTGGTTATGCCCCCCACCCAGTTTTTACTGTTGTTTTTAGATAGGGTCTCACTAAATTATGTAGGCTGCCTCTGGCCTCAAACTTGTGATCCTCCTGCCTCTGCCCCCTAAGTTGCTAAGATTACAGATATGTCCCACTGCATCCACCCCTTTTTAATTCTTTTCTATCTGTAGTGGCTTGCTTTGTCTGCCTGTCCTTCTTAGGCTTTTTTTTTTTCCCCCTACTTGCAGTAGTGGGGATTGAACTCAGGGCCTCATGCATGGTAGGTGAGTGTTCTACCAGGGACCTACATCCTCAGACTTTTATTTTATTTTATTTTATTCTAAGGCTGGATCTCTCTGAGTTGCCTAGACTGGCCTATTAACTTGTCATCCTCCTGCCTCATCTCCTAAATAGCTGGGGTTACAGGCATGTGCCACCATGCCTAGCTTGTTTTTTCATCTGTCTTAAGTTGTCTGCTCGGCTTTGCTTTTGCAATTTCCCCCTCTGAGCAGCTTGGTCTGCCTCCACAGCTCAGTTCTATTCTCTGTGTAAAAGCTACTATCACATTGGCTTATCCGGGTCTGAACTCTTTTCCAGTCTCCGAGCCTGTGGATCCAGGAGCCGACCATGCAGTTCTTTACACAGCAATGACTGCACTCCCAGGTCTTTTTGACACCAATTTTTATAAATGTAACAAGGATTCTTTAAAGAAAATAATGCAATTTTATTGTCATTTTCAATAGCATAATAGAAAAGGACTTATGTTCAGCAAAGCATTTCTCAGCCTTGGCACTATCGACATTTTGGGGCACTTAATTCTTTATTATAGGGAGATAACCTGTACAAGTGCAGAGCGGCACTCTATTATGTACTGGTCAGCTGCGTCTCCCCAGTATATGCCATAAGCACTTTTTCCTCAGCTGCGACAACTAGAATTGCCTCCAGACATTACCAAATGCCTCCTGAGGGGGAGAGGACAAAATCCTCTCCAGATGGGAATAACTGATTTAGTACCTGCTTATTAAACGGCATTCTTTTCAGCAGTCACAATCTTTCTAATTCTTCAAACCGCTCCTCTCTGAAACCTTCTTTGGTTAACTGATTTAGGTGGAATTATTTTTTTCCTTTGAACTCTTATTGATGACACTAAAGTATAGATATTTAATATGATTTATGGTATGTACTTTACCAGTATTGTCTTATCTCTGTATCCAGTTTGTCTTCCAGAAGACAAGGGTCAGACTTAAGGATGTGTTTGTGAGGTTGGGGATGCAGCTCAGTGGTAGAGCACTCGCTTAGTATGTGTGAGGCCCTGGGTACAATCCCTAATTTAAAAAAAGGCTCTTGTTCTCTTCCAATAATTACAATGTCTTGTTGCAGTAGGCATTTAGTAAACATTAGCTGATGAGAAGGGTAAGGGTGGTAAGAGCAGGAGCTCTGTGTTCACTTAGACTTGGGTCCAATTCCTTGTTTTGGTGCTTAGTAGTTTTATAACATGGGGCAAGTTAATGTGTATGGGATGGGGATTCTTCATCTGGAAAATGGCAGGTGTATTGCATCATGTGTAAGTTGTTCTGAAGATAAATGAAATAATGTATAGAAAGAACCTAGAGTGAGACCTGGCACAAAATATGCATTTATTAAATGGTAGCTGTTATTGCCATTAGGTTGATTTAATGAACTGGGATTAGATCAAGCAGACTAGGTGATGTTGACTTGGTAGAAAGTCAAATTCTCAATTAAATTCTTTAACCCTCTGTTTGGAGAAAATATTAAGTATAAATTCAGTAACTTTTAGGTGGGATGTTTGCAAAAAAATTTTTTTAAATATGTCTAATGCTCTTGTCTCTCCTTCACCCTAGGATTCCTCTGAAGGATCTAGAGTTCTGTTGTCTACCCACAATGTTCTCATTAGTAAGCCAATTGTTATTTCTGCTCACAGCGAAGCTTGGACGTGCAGTTTGCTTGCTGCATTTTGAATTGTGAAAGCCAGCTCCTACCGTGACCTGACTGATACCTCTAACGCCCTCACTGGATGTTGTTTGCAAGCTGTGCCTTCTGAGAGAGAGCTAGGTTTTCTCTCTCTTTAATATTATGAGAAACCACTAACCAGCTAGCCAGCACAGTAAATGGGTAGGACCATTTGGGCTCCAGTGCTCATTCAGTGTGTTTAGGCCAGTTCTGTTTTTTAAAAATATGAAATTTTGTGCTCAACTGCCAGTGACGTTTTGGGTTTTTTAAGCACTATCAATCCTAGTGGATTGATGTTATTTTTAACTGGTCTTTTGGGCTTTTCTTTGTTTTGATAGTGTCAGAGGGTAAACTGGTTGTTTGTTTACTTCTTTGTTTTAAAAGCCATATTTTGGATTAGTAATGTAAGTGAACTCTCAGCTAGATGCCTTTGACTCTCTTTTACCTTGAGTTTTGGGAAAGCTCTTTCTAATGAGCCTACATTCCTCAGTACCTTATCTGTTTTCTTGGGTCTGAGATTGTAGATTTGACCTGTAGTATTGAAAAGGGAGAATTCAGAACAATATATTCCAATAAATTTCAATTATTAAACTGTATTCCCTCCCTGCCTCTCTCTCTCCTTACCTTTTATGTATCTCACTGTCTTCCCTTTTCCTTAGTAATGTGAAAATAATTATGTGGCTGCTGAACTTGTTTCTTTCATTCAGTATCCTCTTACTTAAGACATCTCTGGTGCCAATGGAATACTTTTGTGTCAAATCACTATTACTCAAGAGAAGTCACTTGACAGCTTCATAGAGGTTTGCTGAAATCTTGGTATGTAGTGGGAAGCTCTGGAGTGAGCCCAGGAAGGGGCCGGCTAGCTTTAGGGGGAATTCTCTTGCACTTTTCCAGGGATCAGGTGTGCAGCTAGACCGTTTCCTGAGAGCGAGTTGGAATCAGAGGACAGGCATAAGCAGCTGTCTCTGCAGGGCCAAGAGGATTTAAAGGGGAGAGTTCTTATGTGGAAGCAGTTGTGGCTTATCATCAGTGCTCAAGAATAGTTGCTGCACCGCCCCTCTCCTTGTCAGAATGGGCACAGGTAGTAATTTGGAGATGGGGCTGGAGCTCTTGCCTTTTGGGTGGGGTATGTTCACATATGTTTGAGGTGAGCAAAGGCATTGCTTTGATTTAGTATGAAATATTCACTGCCAGGAACATGTGGCTGGGGAGAATGTTCAGGTTTGTGCCTGGCTCCATTAGGCTCTGTAACTATTCTCACCCTATGTGTGGAAGCTGAGTCAGGCCAAAATGGGGAATCAGGTGCCCACCAAAATACGGTTTGCTGACCTACTTTAGACAATTGAAAATCCTGCATTAGTGCTGAAATGAAAGATGACTCTGGGGCAGCAGAGTTTGACTTTGTGTCTGGTTGTCAGCCCTCTCTTCTATACTGTATACTATTTGATTCTTTTGCTCCTATAATTGCAGTAGTGAAAAAGATGTAAAGTTTGGCCTTCCAAGCTGATAGATTGGGAACAATAGAAGAGAGGAATCCAAAACTGTTTAGAAGTCCCTATCTCTAGAGCAGTTTTAGATCATTCTTTAAAATACTCATTAGCAAATTCATTTGTCCAGGGTTTCTGCACCTTGTGTCAGTAAGTTCAAACAGAAAGCCCTTTTGGTATCACAGTAATGTCTTTCTTTAACATGGTGTTTCCTTTCTTTATTCCTGTAAGTGTGCTCCATTCTGGAGTAGTGTGGCAGTCTGCTAAACATGGTCTGGCCTCAGGTGGGAAAAGCAGAGTAGTGTTCTGATACCCCCTTGTCAGCCAGTTGGTTTTGTGCACTATTCAAAAGACGTAGCTGAGACTGAGGAGAAAATGTTTGGATGAATGGAATTAGTAACTGAGGGTAGTGTTCTGGCATGAGGGTGCTGAGAGAGATGTTAACTGTGTGCACACACTTTTATATAGCTGGTCCCCTTGGACATGTAACGTGTGTATCCGGGTATGTGTATTTTGTTTATTTATTGAATATGCTTTCTCTAGCTTTAAGAGTATCGTAGGTCATTTTTCTTATAGAAGTTCTGATCCAGTTGCAAACTAAATTTGAGGATGAGAAGCAGCATAACCTTCTACCTTGTAATATGTAACTATTCTAATCCTGTGGAATTTTCTGGGACACTCAGACAAAAACTCTTTATCATTGCCACAGAAGGTTGCTGTCTCCCTTCTGACCTGGTGGGCAGTTGTTATTTTTGAGCCAGTATTTAACTATTTTTTTAACTGATATTTTCAAAATATATGTATTGTGTTTATTTTGCGTGTTGGAACAATCTCTTTGGGAATGCCTCTTGTGGCTTTTAAAGTTCTATTTCTTTCTGGGGTTAATTACCATGGATTTTGACGTGGTGTTAATACAGGGCAGTGCATTTGTGCCAGAGGGACACAAGCATAAAACACAGACCTCCTCCTTGATTCAGATATGCACTGGGTGAATTAGTGGAAGCCACAGGCACTGAGTTCCCAACCCTTCATAATGATGGATTCTTTCCCTGGGTCTCATGAATCTGGTTTGAAAACCCCAACTGCAACAGCGAAAGAGAATTGGGAATAATGGGTGTATCTCAGTGCCAGAATGTATTAGAAGAATGGCTGATAAATTGTAACCCACAGTAGTTGGCCCTCCACAGAGGAAAGCTCCTTTTTCTGAATGTCCTTCCAGAGTCAGTCAGGAGTGACCAGAGGACACCCTTGGGAGATAGTGTAGTGCAGGGCTGCTGACTGTGGTGACCACTGGGTACTCCAGAAAGGTCTGGATTTTGGCCTTTAAAGAAACTAGTTGGTCCTGGAGTGTGTAAACAGAGCCATTTTTCCCTCCTGAATAGGAATATTTCTGTTCAGCCTCCCTCAACAGGAACCTACGTCCTAGGGGAACTGGTGGTCACTGGGGCTGTGTCCCATGGTGACTGGCCATGTGACCATGCATAACTGGGAGGCTATCTTTGGGAATGCCTGTCTCTAGCCTATCTGCCTCCCTGTTTCATATTGGGTCTCATGCAGAGGCTGGAAGCTGGTGGCTCCCACTCTGAGATCTTTTTCGTGTGGAGCTACTTTCTCCAGGAGAAAGCCTCATCACTGCTGTCCTCCACCCGGGAGCTTTCAGACCAAAGATAGGACCTAGATCTAAACGTGGGTACCAGCAGGACTGCCCCAGATATTAGAGAAGATTTGGGTTTCTAACATGCAGTGGTTATTAGCCCTATAGCAGACTCTTGTCCTAGACAGCTACTGCTGAAATCTATATAGAGTTGATGGAAGTGGGCTAGTGAGGAGGTGGTGTACAAATAGCCCCAGTGCTTGAGTTACCATGGAATTTGGAGTGTATGAGGGCACAGCCCTCTTAAAAGAACCATTGAGCATGCCTCTGACCAGCAGAACCTGTCAGGAAAAGCATTCCCCCAATCCATGGTCCTTTCTTCATAGGACAGAATACCTTTGTACTATCCCTGAGCTCGCACAACCACCAAAACAAGGTTTCTTAAGAGAAAGTTTCACTGTTTTTTAAATTTTTCATTCTTATTTGACTATGCATGTTTATGTATGTGTATACATATATATGTATGTAATTATAAAGAAACTATCTTTTGCATTGCCTTTTATATTCATGTAATATTCCGAAATTAAATTTCTTTTGTTTCATATCCATAGGCTTTGTTTTGTCTCTTGGTTCACATTTTGGCTGATGGGTTGTTTTGAAGAGAAGTTATCTCTTGTTCTGAGGAATGTGAGACCTCTGACAAAGGCATGTTTTCCAGTTAGGCTGGTGGGTGCAGGCGTGGGGCTTTGGCTAATAAGTGAAATTAAGCCAGGCATAGCAGCACACACGTCTGTAATCCCAGTACTCAGAGGTAGAGTTCAAGGCCAGCCTGGGCTGTACAACTAGAACCTGTTTCAACCCCTCCCCCAAATTATAATAATGCATTGTATAATTTTATTGATGCCAATGCTATTTTGATAACAAAGGAACTATTTAAATCCTGAATAGAATAAAAATACCATGGTTGTTTTTACTCCATTAATTACCCAGGTGCTTCCCTTTAGCCATGTTTGCCGGTTAGCTGCTGCTCAGAACTCCCTGTCCCTCTTACCCCATCCCCAACAACTGATGCCTTATTATTACAATAAAGAAAGGAGCCAAGTTTGTTCCTTGGAAGTAAAGTGAGAGACTCTTAAAGTATAACTGGGTAATGTGGACGAAAAGCAAAAGGGATGTATGAGGGAGCAAGAGGCATTTGAAAAATAGGATTAAAATGCCTAGGACGGTGCTGAGCACATGATCATTAATCACTGAATTGTGGAGAGGAATGAATAGACCTACATTAAACAGTGGAAAGGAAAGAGAGGAAAACAGAAAAGTAGGGAGAGTTTTCCATAGTCTCCTCTTTCTCCCAGTTACTTCCATTTGCCCCCTAGGGTCGTTAGGCCCACTGTGTTCCTGCCTGCATTTCTGCACTAGAGGCATGCAGGGGACAGGAATGGGGAAGGCCAAACCCCAGGCTAGTGGTTATGGTGTGGAGGACATCATGCTTGTTAAGGTGCTTCTTTAAGGCCCAGCCTGGTCTCTTGACATCCCTTAACAAAAGTAAGAACGAAAATTGAGGTTGCATAATGACCAAGTCTTGCTTCAACTTAATCATTAATATCTTATCCTTTACCAATAGCCTCCATTACCCAGATACTGAGCATCTGTCACAACTTGAATCTAAAATGTCCCCCCTAGGTACAGCCCAGTGGTCGTGCGCTTGCAAAGTATGCATGGGGCCCTGGCTTCAATCCCCTGCTGGTGGCACTATCCTGGGAGGTTATGAAAAAACTCTAGGAGGTGGGATCCTAACTTCGTGGAAGCAGGTCCTTGGTGATGGGCCTTTGGAAGTTTTTACGTGAAGCCCTGGTTCTGGTTTCTCTCTGCTTCCTGATTGTGAAGATGTGAGGTTCTCTGCCATGGGCCCTGCTGCCTGCTGCTGCCATGCTTGCCCCATTGCTGTCATGGACTGATCCTTTAACCATGGGCCCCAATAAATATTTCTAGAAGTTTGCTTTGGTTGGTTTCTCTGCTGCAGCAATGCATGAGCTAATAGAGTCTTCTGCTTTGGTATCAGGGTTAGGGTGAGTGAGAGGGGCTATTGGTGATATTGTAAGCTTTTGGTTTTTTTTTTTTTTTTTTTTTTTTGAGACAGGGTCTAATCTGTGTAGCCTAGGCTGGCCTTGAACTTGGCAATCCTCTTGCCTCTGCTCAAAATGCTGGGATCACAGGTATGTACCACTGAGCCTGGCTTTGTTTTTTATTTCTAAATATAAGTTTTTATTTTCAATGCCTTGGTATTAAGAAATGCTTAATTCAATTGAACTGTATCTATGGGCAAAAGAGAAAGGAAACAGATTGTCTAAAAATTGTTAGCCCAGGGGGAAAAGAATTCAAAGAGGTGGAGCCAGTGGGCTAGAAAAGAGCTCTAGTTCAAACTATCAAGGTGTACATCTTCCAGGGACTTTATACTTCCCACTCTGATAGGAATGTCAGTTGTCCAATGGACACAACTGGAGCTCTCTTGACTCATGGCCATGGTAATCGCAAAATGTAAGGTTACACTTGAGATTGCTGCATTTATCATATTTTATGATCTATGTTCCACTGGCAATGGCTCAGAGAGGAAGATAATAGCCCTCAAAGGAAGAGCGTTAATATGCTGTACAGTTTTGTGTGTTATTTAACATTGAAGACACATTCTGAGAAATGCATCATTACTTTGTATTTCTGTTGTGTGAACATCACAGAGTGTACTTACATCAACCTGGATGGATAGGTCAGTTACTCCATGTGGCCTCTTGGTGTAGTCAAGAAACGAGATAAATAGGAGATATATGAGGCTGCTGCAGTGTAACATGGCATACTGCTTTGTGGTAAACTTTTATAAATAGGAGTGTGCTGTAAAATAATTAGTATAGCAAATCTATAAACCTGTAACACAGTCACTTATTATCAAGCATTCTGTACTATACAGCCTGCAGCCATAGCACCATGGCATCTGATCCCATCAGATCTCAGAAACTAAGCAGGATCGGGCCTGGTTAGTACTTGGATGGGAGACCGCCTGGGAATACCAGATTCTGTAGGCTTGGGAGAGGGACTCAGCAACCCACTCCCCAAATTCAGTCCACCACTGAAAACCCTATGAATAGCAGAGAAGCATTGACAATATTATTATACCAGTTGTATGTAGGGTCGCTATAAGCTGGACACTGACTTGACAGCACCTAACAACGACAGGTACTGCACATAATTGCACGCTACAATTTTGTAGGTTGATTTACACCAGCACTGCCACAAACACGTGAGTAACATGGTGCTGTATGCAGGACAGTTATGATATTACTAGGCAACAGAAATTTTTCAGCTGTATTATAATCTTACAGGTCTGCCATCACGTGTAGTCTCTCTTTCACTGAAATGTCATGTGGCACATGTCTGTATATGGATATATTAAAGAATGGATCACATCTTAGGTATAAATATTAAACCATAAGATCCTCAAACAAGAAGCTTTTGCCCTATCAGATGGTAGCATTTGAGCACCTAGAGAGGCAGGTCAGCACTAAGCATAAAATAAGCAGAGGGGATTCCTCTGATGGAGCTACAGTGTTCTATTCATTTCTGTGGATGTTTATGTGGTAAGGAAGGTCCTCATAGGAGCAGAAGATCGTATTCACGGGACTCTGATTCTTCTATTCATGGTAACCACCTTGTTTTCTTTAGAAAGTGATGTTCTTAAGATCCGCCCAACTTTAATCCCTCCATTGGGCTGTGTTGTATCAATGAGCAAGCAATTTAGCAGCCCCTGTTGTTGTCAACCTGAAAGCAGACACCAGTCTTATTAAGAAAGTTCACTTGTGTTTTGTCCCCAACTCAGTTTGTTTATTTATTTTTGTGGTACTGAGGAGCTGAAGCCAGGGCTTTATGCACACTTTGCAAGTGCTTTACCACTGAGCTGCACCCCAGCCCCTTTTTCATTTTCATTTTTATTTATTTTTGTGGTACTTGGAGTTTGAACCCAGGTTCTTGCATATACTTTGCAAATGCTCTACCACCAGACTGTACCCCAAGCCCATTTTTTATTTTTATTTTTATCTTGAGACAGGGTCTCACTAAATTATGCAGGCTGCCTCTGGTCTCGAACCTGTGATCCTCCTGCCTCCACCTCCCAAGCTGCTGGGATTACAGGCATGGGCCACTGTGCTTGGCAACCTTTTTTATTTTTTATCTCGAGACAGGGTCTTGCTAAGTTATGCAGGCCATCTCTGCCCTCAAACTTGCGATTCTCTTGCTCTGCCTTCCAGGTTGTTGGGATTATAGAAATGCACCTCCATACCCAGCTTCTCAGCTCAGTTTAAAAATTCTTCATGGGGCATTTTCTACATGGTCACATTTCCTAATCTCAGATTAGAAGTTCCTAGAAATAAGAGGTTGTGGTCTCATTCAATCAAGTTGCATTGTTTCTCTCAAAAGGCTAACCATATTTCACACCCACTTGACATTCATAGCTGATGGTAAATTGGGTATGATGGTTGGTACTAGATGAAGGAAACCACACCAAAAAGACATGGCTCAGGTTCAGTTCCTTTATCTACATCCCTGTGACTGGGGGAGACTACTTCATCTCACTGAGTCTTGGTTTACTTGTGTGTGAAATACAGATAATTATGACTCCCTACTTCTCCATCCTATGCTGTCATGATGTCCAAATGAAATTATGTACTTAACAGAATTTTTTTGTTTTTTCCTAATAAATGTTGGAGTACGGAGTAATAAGTCTTTTGCTCTATCCATTATACAACCATTGTTGTTAGGTGCTGTCAAGTTGGGTCTAACTCATAGCAATCCTCTTAGGGTTTTCCATGGCTGATTGTTTCGGGTTTTCTTCGGGAGTGGATTGCCACATCTTTATCCTGATGGAACTGTTACTTTGTATGATTGTTCATTTTTATAATTCTATATATGTGTAGTTTATTTTTTCTTCCTTTAACTTAGATTTACCTTCTACATATAAGTGAGAACGTATGGTATTTCTCTTTTGGGGACTGGGTTAGTTCGCTTAAGATGATGTTCTCCAGCTCCATCCATTTTGCTGCAAATGACATAATTTCATTCTTCTTTATTACTGAGTAATGTTCGATTGTGTATATGTACCACAATTTTTCAATCTGCTACTGTATTGATTGACATCTTGGCTGATTCCATACCCTTGTGATTGTGAAGAGTGCTGCATTAAATATGGAAGTGCAGGTGTCCCTGTTGTATGATGACATATCTTCTTTTGAGTATATTCCCAGAAGTGGTCATATTGCAGTTCAATTCTTAGTTTTCTAAGATACTTCCATATTGATGAAAAGAGCTTTGAAAAGTTGTAAATCCTTGTGGGACATGTACACGTGGCAAATAGCCAAGAGAGTTCTCAAAACTAGTACAACTTTTTACCCCATGTGAAGTAAATTGTTGATATCCTAGGGTTCACATTGTGTGCACCATAAACTAAAAGAAATTTGCTGTACATGAAGTGTGATCCAAAAATATGGTGTTGAAAATTTTTTATTGGAAATTTTTAATGTACACCTTAATGTGGGTGTTGATATTTTTAAAAATTTATTATGGTAAAGGATACATTGCTGTTAATCCCCCCGGAAATATTGCTCCTTGTTTTGAACACACTTGTCCCATCATACTTACCACTTTCTGAAGCAGTTCTGGAAGTACTCTTTTCTGATTGTCTTTAGTTGTGTTGTCGTGGCTCCTTCCATGTTGTGAATCAATTCAAAACATTTACCTTTCATGGTCATTTTGACTTTGGGGAAGAGCCAGAAGTCATATGGTACCAGATCTGATGAATAATGCGAATGAGGACATACCATAATGTTTATTTGACAGAAATCACCACAAGTGTTGTTTATGATCCATGATTTAGGGCTGCTTTAAAACACACCTCTCAGAAAATGAAACATTGTATATCTTAGACCATACACAAAACATGATTTGAGGCATGTCAGTGGTCTAAATTATGAAAAACGAAGCGACAAAGCTTATAGGGAAAATGGTAAGAGCAAATATAACAGAAAAAAATTAAAAAGGAAAAAAACAAAGTAAATAGCTTTGTAACTTGAAGATAGACAATATTATCCTTGAGTAACATACACCAATAACTATAAAACAAAATTTTAGATTAGACTTAATCAAAATCATTCTATACAAGAGGCAACATTAATAACATTAACAGTGAATCTATGAAAGGAAATATTGGCAATATTTATTTATTAGAATAATTATATCTGAGCTATAAAAAGAACCCACAACTCAATAAAAAGATAAGACATCTAATAAAATCTAATCTAATCTAATATAATAAAAATGTATATAAATGTATATAAAAATGTAATAAAAATGTAAAGGAATTGAACAAATGCTCACAGAAAAAGTTATATAGATTGCCAATAAGCACATCAAAAAGTGTTCAGTATTAATACTTATTGGGAAATGGAGATTAAAGCCACAATGAAATGACATTATACAAATACGAGAATGTTGTTGTTTTTGTTAGGTGCCATCGAGTTGATATCCGACTCATAGTGACCCTATGTACAACAGGTGAAAACACTACTGTCAATGCTTCTTTGCTGTTCATAGGGTTTTCAATGGTGGATTGATTTTTGGGAGTGGGTTGTTGGGTCCTTCTCCCAAGCCTATAGCACCTGGTGTTCCCGGGTGGTCTTTCATCCAAGTTCTAATGAGTTCTTTTTTTTTTTTTTTTTTTGCGGTACTGGGGGTTGAACCCAGGGCCTCGCGCTTGCATGCTCTGCAAGTGCTGGACCACTGAGCTGCACCTCAGCCCATTTTTTTTACTTTTTGAGACAGGGTCTCACTAAATTACGCAGACTGCCTCTGGTCTCGAACTTGCCATCCTCCCGCCACGGCCTCCCGAGCCGCTGGGATTACAGGCGTGCGCCACCACGCCCGGCACCAAGTTCTAATGAGTTCTGACCCAGCTTAGCTTCCAAGATCTGAAAGGATCAGACACCAGAGTGTTGTGGCTGCAGTCAATACAAGAATAACTTTTATTAAAAAGAGACACATCAAATGTTGGCAGGTATGTGGAATAATGCTGCCCAGTAATACTTTCTATAACAATAGGAATATTCATATCTGTACTGTCTAATAAAGTAGCCACTGGCCTCATGTGGCTGTTTAGCACTTGAAATGTTTAGTGTGACTGCAAAACTATAATAGTACTTAATTTAAATTTAATTAGCTACATGTAGATGTTGGAACAACTAGTATCCTTATACATTGTGTATAAGAATAAAAAATTGAATAATCACATTGGTAAATTTCTGACAGTTTCTTATAAAACACTCCTACATATTTACCCATCATAAATAGAAATGTAAGCAGGGCGCCATGGTACATGCTTTTAATCCCAGCAACTCAGGAGGCTGAGGCAAGAGGATTGCAAGTTTGAGGCCAGAGGCAGCCTGTGTCACTTAGTGAGACCCTGAGTCCAAAAAAAAAAAAAAAAAAAAAAGGGCTGGAGTGCATTCTAGTGGTAGAGCATTTGCAAAGTGTGTGCAAGGCCCTGAATTCAACCTCCAAGTACCACAAAAATAAATAAATATGAAATGTGAATTTATAAGAAGACAAAAAAGATTTAACAAGATTGCTTTAACAATTTTATGCATTGCAATCCAAAAACAGAAAAAACTCAAATTGTGAAATGGTAAATGGTTGAGTGTGATATACAGTGAAATACTACTCTACAGCAAAGAAATGAATAACAATATATATGAATATCAGAATGAAAGGCTTCCAGAAAATACTATATTCTGTGTGATTGTGTTTGTATGAATTTCTAGAATAGACAAAACTAATTTATAATTGAAAAAAACAACAGGCTACCTTTGGGAGTTGGAGGCAGAGATTTACTGAAAAGGAGGGTGAAGGAACTCCGTGCTGAAGGTAAGTTTCTTTGACAGCCTTTGGGGTTGCAAAAGTGTATGCTTTTTTCAGAACTCATCAAATTGTACACTTAATGAGACCTGTGTATTTCATTATATGTAATCTTCAAAAGAGAAAAGTAATCTTAAAAATGTGAGATATTACTTTATGATATGTGATGGAAATTTACTCTGCCTTTAGTTTAAAAGCATATAAGGAAAGACTGATAAATGAACAAAGAGATGTACAGGTATGCACAGGTGGATCAATATATGATAAAGCAAGAATAACAAATACAGTATTTAAATATAGGAAAATGATTGTTTAATAGAAGATTCTTTCAACTTTTATGTATGTTTGAATATTTTCATAATGAAACTTTAACTGAGCAAAACTAATATATATATTTCTCATAACTGTATTCTGATAAATTTACAATTTTATCATTCTAAAGCCACAAGTTTCTTCTAATCTATAAATTTTTCATTAAGTTTTCTCTAGGAGCTATCATGAAAACATAATTATTTGAAGATATCCAGAACTTAGACTGTGAACCTCCCTACTGGTCTCTGGTTGCATCTATGGCAGACTACACAGAGACTGATTCCCAAATAAATAAATAATACACCTTTCAACTGTAGCTCTCACCAAACTGCACCAAATAAGTTGAAACTTGTCACACATGTTTACTAAGGTTTGACATGTTGCTTGTTTTTTTTTTTTTTTTTTTTTTAATTTTTTTAAGTGGTCCTGGGGGTTGAACCCAGGGCCTTGTGCTTGCATGCTTTGCAAGTGCTGTACCACTGAGCTGCATCCCCAGCCCTTTTTTTTTTTTTTTTTTTTTTTTTACTTTTTGAGACAGGGTCTCACTAAGTTACGCAGACTGCCTCTGGTCTTGAATTTGCGATCCTCCTGCCTCCACCTCCCAAGTTGTTGGGATTATGGGCATGCGCCACCCCACCCGGCTCCTTTTTTTGGCAGGTGAGTGGGTTGCCAGGTCTTTCTCCCAAGCCTACAGCACCTGGTGTTCCCAGGTGGTCTCCCACCCAAGTACCAACCAGGCCCAACTCTGCTTAGCTTCTGAGATCTGATAGGATCAGATGCCACAGTGGTATGGCTGCAGACATGCTTGCTGCTTCTTATTTTGAAGTTCCTGACTTACTTTGGTTGGCGCTCAGCGGTAGCATTCACTGTAGTTTTTGATCACATTTTATATTATATATAACAGAAAAATTTGACTTGGGCTGAGGCAGTAGCTCCATGGTAGAGTGCTTGCCTAGCATGCGCAAGGCCCAGGGTTCAGTCCCCAGACATGCACAAAACAAAAAAGCCAAGCATAGTGGGTGCATGCCTGTAATCCCAGTGACTCTGGAGGTGGAGGCAGGAGGATCACAAGTTCAAGGCCAGAGGCAGCCTGTGTAATTTAGCGAGACCCTGTGTGAAGATAAAAAATACAAAAGGAAAAAGGGATGCAGTTCAGTGGTAGAACACTTGCAAAGTATGCATGAGGCCTTGGGTTCAGCCCCCCAGTACTGCAAACAAAAACAAAAACAAAAACAAACAAACAAAAAACCAGAACAAAACTCCAAAACATAAAGCAAACCGAAAAAGCAAAACAAAAAACCTCTGTGTTACATCTAAATTTATAGATTCTTTGGGACTAGGATAAAGTATATATTTGTGTTAGTGTCAAATGAAAAACTGTTGAGTAAGAACTAGAAAAGCAGTCTGCATTTGTGACAGAAACAGACCATCATTTGGTAAGGATTGCCATAGGCATAGTGGTGTAGGGGAGATGGCAGAGTGGATTCAGCCACAGGAGAGTCTCCACAATGGGACAGAGATGGGTGGAAGGGAAAGGGAGAGGACCCTTAGCACAGGAAGCTGGGAACAGTGAGACTGGCTGCATGAGGGGGTTTGTAGAGCAATGGTTCTCAAACTTAACATATATTTGGAACCACCTGGAGGACTCAGTGAGACACTGATGGGCTGGAATTTTTGGTCCAGTAGGTTTGAGGCCCAAGAGTGTTCATTTCTTTTTATTTTTGTGAGACAGGGCCTCAATATGTATCCCAATCTGGCCTCGAACTCTTGACCCTCTTACCTCAGCCTCCGGAGTGCTGGGATTACAGGTGTGCATCACCACACGCAGCAAGAATGTGCATTTCTAATGAATTCCCAGTTTATGCTGAAGTTGTGATCTACGCACCACACTGACAACCACAGATGCAGCAGTAGCAGTAGGTGAACAGTTTCTGCGTAGTCATTGGGGCAAGATAAGGGTGGCTGGAGGGTCTGGCACTGGCTCACTGTGGGAAGGGGAGGAGCTGCCGAATGGACAGAGACACTGGGGCAGAAAGGCAGGCCCAGTAGTGAGCTGGTGCCTGGTGCTGTGTGCACAGTTGTCACAGGATGGGGGTCCCCAGCAGGGCTACAGCTGGAGATGGTCTTCCATAATTAGACTGATTTGATCAGCCAGGGCTTAGTCCTAAAGGGGTAAAAGGGAAGTAAATCAAGACCTTTTAACAGTGTCCCAGAAGCCACCTAGTTTTCCTGCCATTTTGATCAGCTGAGAGGAGGATACCAACTTTTACTAAGCATCCACTGTGCCTCAGGCGCTTCGTAAACCTGCTGCATTTAATTATCATAATCCCATGGTGTGTCTACAGTTATACCACTCAGGCATCTGATCTTGTCAGGCCTTGGAAGCTAAGCAGGATCAGGCCTGGTTAGTGGTTGGATGGGAGATCGCCTGGGAACACCAGGTGCTGTAGGCTTGGGAGAAGGACCTGGCAACCCACTCCCCCCAAACAATCAGCCATTGAAAATCCTATGAATAGCAGAGAAGCACTGAAAATAGTGCTGGGCATGGCATAGTGTCAGGTAGTGTTTCATTCTGTTGTACATAGGGTCGCCATGAGTCGGACACCGACTTTACCGCACCTAACAACAATAACAAAAGAGAGACATTTACATTCTTTTTTCTTACTGAGTCTTTGAGATCCAGCACCTATGACACATCTCAATTCAGACAAATCACGTTTCATTTTAAGAGTTCAGTAGCCACATATGCCTACTCAGTTGGACAGGGCTGCCTTCAGGGATGAGTGTTCAGCCATATGTGCCTGTATACCATTTCTGCCACTAGATGGCACACGTGACCTTTTCTGGCTTAATGCATCAGGCTTTAAGAGACTGAGTGGGTAGAGATCCTTTAAATCTTCCTGTCTTTGTTTAAAATTTAAACAGAAGTGAGCTTGAAAGTTTCCAAACTATTAAAATCTTCCATTAGGAACATGTACAGCCAGGTCTTTGTGTGGCTGGGGCCAACCATGTAACTGGTAGTTCTACAAGTTAATACCCATGTTGTTAGGTGCCTTCAAGTAGAGTCTGACTCATAGCGACCCTCATAGCATTTTCAGTGACTTCAGGATTGCTTTGGGAGTGGATTTCCACGTCCTTCTCCAGTTTTTGCCATGCTAGGAATTGAACCTGGGTCCTCAGAGAGTGCAGCACAACACTCTATCAACTGGACTAAACCCCAGCCCCAATATTCATGTAGAATACACTGCTTTTTTGAGGGGGAGGTACTAGAGGGGTGAACACAGCCTTGTGCATACTTTGCAAGTGCTCTACCACTGAGCTGCATCCCCAGCCCCTTTTTAATTTTAATTTATTTTTTAATCTTGAGACAGGGTCTTGTTAAGTTACACAGGCTGCCTCTTGACTTGAACTTGCAATCTTCCTGCTTCTGTTTCCTGAGTTGCTGGGATTACAGGCTTGAGCCACCGTGCTCAGCTTTAAAATACATTATTAATTAAAATATAAATAATAAAAATTTGCAAATTAGATGGTTGTGGTGGTGTGCACCTATAATCCTGGCACTTCGGAGGCTGAGGTAGGAGCATCAGGAGTTTGGGTCCTGGGTTATGTAGTGAGCCTGGATTATGTAGTGAGAATATATATATTCAATGTTTAAGCTGGGTGCTGGGGAAAACACCTGTAATCCTAGAGAGTCAGGAGGCTGAGACAGGAGGATTGCAGGTTCAAGGCCAGAGGCAGCCTGCATAACTTAGTAAGAACTTGTCTGAAAGGAAAAAACATTTTAAGAATAGACTAGGGGCACAGGTCAATGGTAGAGTACTTTCTTGGCATGCCCAAGACCCTTAGTACTGGTAAAAAAAAAAAAAAAAAAAAAAAAAAAAAAAAAAAAAAA